>CM068581.1:41878774-41951274 GCA_035048485.1 Pteria penguin
GAGGTTACCAACTTATATGTTATATGAAGATAGCTGTATTCGGATACTGCAGTTTCCTCAACCATTAAAGATTTTAGATTTATATACGGAAATAGTCAAATTAGAGTAACTTTCCTTCATTCACATCTACATGTGTAGGACATTAGTACCAAGTTCGACTAATTTTCAATGCAACATTGTGGAAGAAGCGATTACGGGCTATGAAGGAAAGGATAGTCAAATCAAACATCACTTGCCTCTTGCCACATGATGAGGGGGCATATAAACGACTGAAATAATACACAAATTTGTAGCTTTATCATGATATAGATTTTATTTACATAAAATAGGTCTGCAACTTCAATAGAACTTCCCAATTCATTTCACATCTTAATAAAAATATTTAGTTAAAATATTCCATCTTAAGTTATTAATAAGTAATACGTGATAACAATATCATAACTTTAAATCCAGCTGACCAGCTGACTGTCAGTTACACCCATGTCACATAAAACACCTATTAAACCGATGTTCAAGTGAGCCAGCTTACTGCATTCATTATACAAAAAAAAGATTTTATTGTACTATCCTTAGTTGCGCAGTCCCAATATACAGTGGCGGATCCAGAATTTCCGAAACGGGGGACCCACGTACTTATTAGCCAAACTACTCGGCCATTATTGATCCCAAATCTGGAATCATTGTTGGTGAAAAAGAAAATCAAATGAAACTAAGATATTACACTCTAGACCCCAAAGACCCAGGATGTATACTCGTTATTACTTGTATTAAATTTGTTCATATTTAGAATGAAATGCTGATTGATAAATACAAATATGATACATACAACAGCGTATACGACAGAAATACATGGACGCTAAATTACAGAGATGAGTGTTAGGATGCAGAAATTAAATTAACATATATTTTAATTTTAGAGCCTTTACTTTTATATATGTAATAAATCGATATAACTACACTCATTTATACTTTCATTATGTTTCAGTCGTGAATCTCCTGGTTCTAGAAAATTCAAAGTAAATTCTGCAGTCGGCTTATAAATTAAATCATCTCAATGTATATTAATAGCGTAATACGCACGCAGGATTATTATTATTATTTTTATTTTTATTATTATTATTATTATTATTATTATTATTATTATTATTATTATTATTATTATTATTATTATTATTACCAAGGCTAATGGAATAGAATCAATTAGTTAAGATATTAAAAGGTTTTTATTTATTTTTATCTTTTCTTTTGTTTTTTTTTAATAAATCCCAATTAGGTAAAAGGTATTTCCTTATACATGACAATATGTTTTATAATCATGATATATTTTCTGTATTTCTGAAATACAAACATCTGATACACACAATACTAAGGGAAATATGCGTAACAATTGAATGAAAGTAAAAATGTTCAGAGTAATACCATAAACAAGATATCCATCCATCGATATATAGGCTTTCATTCCACGAATGATGAATTAGGAGATTTGTTCATCAAAATAAAGAATTTATACACTGAAAATCCTATGACAACGCCAATGCAAACTGCTAGCAGGGCAATTACCAGAAGAATTTTTAAAGAATTAGGATCCTCTTTGATAGTGTGAAATCGTCTCAGTTTCTTGCTCTCCTTAGGTTTAACATATTCAGAGACGTCAATGTTTCCGGAATGGAAATTTGCCGGTAGTGAACATCGTCTTGTATCAGAACTCGTAATTCCATGAAACAGAATCTCCGATTCTTTATCTTGACCGCCAGACTTGAAATCTTTCTGCTGCTTTAGACTGAGTTTACGTCGACGCTCATTTGCCGACCGTATTAAGTGGCGCATATTTTAGTATTTCCAACTGTATATAGTAAACCAATTAAGAATAAGAGTAACTGGCTGTCAAGATGATTATCTCCTCACTTCTAGCGTTCACTACTCGTATTTGGTAACAATATACTCAACAACCATTCATATTCGCAAATTGATGAACTTGCATTTTGGTATTCCCAATTTATTCCGTCAGATTACAACAGCGATACGTAACACAGTTCTGATTCCCTCAATCACAATGAAAGCCCAGGTATGTCTAATATCCATCAATAGAACGTCATCAATAAACCCAGCTTCCAGAGAATCGATCAGTAACGTTCGATCAATGAAATGGCAAGTAGTGAAAGGATATTTTATAATTACTCCTGGCCTCTATTGTTAAATCAATATAGTTGCTAAAAGATTCATCTTTTGATAATACTTGAATAGTTATAGATAGTAACACAACTTGAACTTATATTGTACTCAACTTATTGTGTATCAAATTATTTGTCAAGCCAACCTGATTAAAGACCACGTCTATATTGCACAGCTGTTATTTATCTTTTCTGATTTATACCATTACAAGCAGTGGCAGATCCAGGATTTCCGAAAAGAGGGAGGGGCACGTGTAAAAATCGTGTTAGTGTAACTACTTATTCATTTTAGGTTTCAGATCTGGAGTTTTATATGTGGCAAAAAAGGGGAACGAGCCCTTTTCTAAATCCGCCACTGACAAATAAATAATCTATATCTGAATGTAAGATCTATATCGATATGCATTGTCACCTATACCATTAACTGTTTATAAATGTTTTGTTCATACGCTTTGCTGTAGCTCAAGCAGTATTTGATTCTATCTTTGATCTGCTACCGATCATCGTTCTAACATTAATCAGCTTAAGGTCTTTAATGAATTCTTGGTCCTTTTTTCCACGGTTTATTTGATTTTTAAACTTCAGACGAACATTTATTGGTTATAGATAGCACTGGAAGCGCATATTGTATTGTTTGTATGGTTTTGATTATATGTAGCGCTAGAAGGGGTGTTGTTTTGTCTGTATATTTTTACATTGATTGTGATGTGGCATATCAAACAGAACATGCTTCGTTTCGCCGGATTGCAATCTCACCTCGGATTTTCAGAGGCCCATGAATGTCCACTGTGGTTAGCCTGTTGGCAATTCTATGCATCACCGACATATAGATGCAATAATAATAACTTTGGTCGAGCACTAGATGGGACATATATAAACAATACATAATATCATGTGACACTGTATAATATGTATTTGCCTTATCGATATCATACTCACCCCGTAACCGCACAAAGAATTAATCATAGCAGCCATGGCAACATATTTTGAAAATCCAACAAAGAATCTGTCAACAATATATCCGTATAATAAATTTTAGATAACAGAGCATCTGCTGCAGAAATTAATAATGTTGGGTATTATTACTTTCATTCACTGAGGCGCATAGAATATTGATTTATCTTTATTCACTTACATAAAAGAAATATAACAGGTTAACACTCTATTCATTGATGCGTAAATTTAAAACAATCCAAGTTGATATTTAGAAGCACTTTAACATCACTGACGTCATTTTGGCACTTACTAAACGAATACATGTATTATTCAAAAATCTAAATAATTGGCAAATACATAAACTGTACTAGTACACAGCGTATCAGGTCAATGTTTAATTCACCTGTGAAAGTGAGACCGGTCGCTGTGTAGGTCAACCATCTCCTGTTTGGATAGCCATATCCAACAAGCAGTCGTACACAAAATAAATATAATAATAAAATGTCTAAAAGACAAAACTAAAAACTGTAGTCTCTTGTGTGTCTCTTTCAAGAATGTTAACCGATATTTTGGGACCTGACCATACAAACTAACCATCGTAACTTTTTGACTATACTTGATTTGACATAATACGCATATATGCACACATTTGTTCTCGTGTATTTCCGTCGCTGGAATTTCAGTTATACAACATTTCATGCCTTGAATAGGATAATTTGATCTCGTGTTCTTGTCTCCTTCATGTGTTCATATGTGTATATTTATGTATTTACTAGCTCGACCTGAAAAGTTATTGCAGTACTTTTGCGACTAGTGTTGCGTGCAACAGGGGACGCTTACTCCTCCTGGGCATCTGGTCTCACCTCGATTTTATTGCAGTTCGATTTTGTCTGAATATGACACTATACACGATATTTATTTTATTTCATGGACTATGAGATATGGTTTACCCTTCGGTACTTCTCCGTTTTTTACAGACAAGTGTGCTGAATTTAGAAGATAAACAATAATAAATTGAGTATTGAATTCATTCTTTTTTAAGTATTAAACTGAAAGCTTTTTAATCCGAATCAAAATTAGCGCATTGTTTTTTTGGGTTTTTTTGTTTTTGTAATTGTTTGTTTTTTTGGGGTTTTTTTTTTGTTTTTTTGTTTGTTTTTTTTTTTTGTTTTTTTTTGTTTTTTTTGTTTTTGGGGTTTTTTTTGTGAACTAACTAAATACCATGTACATTTATATCATCGTCAGAATGCATTAAACTCTTACGTTTACAACTAGAAAAGTACTCAATCAATCAATCAATCAATTAATACTTGGTTATGAATAGGTCTCAGACATTACATTAAACAAATTTACAATGTCTTCCGTATAAAACAAGCATAGAACATTCGACACAGTACTTGAGCATAGATTAAAAAATTACCACAGCAGAAATAAAACACGAGTTGCGTTGCGAACTTCAATAAATGGTTTTATTGGCTGTATTGGTGACAAGTCTGTATAATGCTAACTACTGTCCATATCATTACACTGGCAAATTTATAATAAGGTTAGCGATATTTTATGTCAGATAACTTGAATCTAATCCTTGTCGGACGGGTTGACTTGATTTCCGACCAATAACATTTAAAGAAGATTTACTGCTTACCTTGAGTCTGGCATAAATAAATGATATGAAAATATCGTAAACTCATGACTGCTGATATATTTTGAACACGTGTACAGTGAATTGGTGTAATATTTATCATACGTTCGTTTCTTTATCTCGACGGAGAAATAATCATTCCATACCAAAGAGTTTTCAAAATCAACGCTTATAAGAATTCATCAATTAGCAATCTGCCAAAATAAAAATCAAGTGTTAAAACAATAGAACGATTGCAATAACTTGAATACCGTCTCAGTTACAGTAGAACTTCCATTACTCCATTTCTTCCAATTATTTCAGCATGGCGATAGAACGTTACCATAGCACATGCAACATGGTGAGCGGAGCTGACACAGACAATGGTGACAAGAGCATATCAGAAAATACATAAAAATAGCATTTACTAAACTGTCAGATTTCTTAATAGTAATAGCAATTAATATGCATGGGTAGTATTAGCAAATTGGTACTAATATCAATGTTAATTTCAATTTTACGATAACAAATTATTTTTAAAAACTATTCAGAGTTACTTTGTGACGCGAGCAAATTCTTCAAGAATCATGTCGTGCTCGCTATATCTTTTACACCAATATTATAATATTATATAGTTAGATACTTCATTATACTGCTTCTTGTAAAATTTATTCAAAGTGTTAATATGGTAATGAGATAAGTTTATGTACAGCACAAACATTAACGAGCTTGAATATTATGAAATGTAAGTTAACAACGTTCCGCCTTGTTGAAAAATCAAGATAGGCAGTGGTCATACCTTCAAAAGTGTTTTAATCAGGAATTCAAATCTGAATTGTAATTCTGTATTCTAACATCATCTAGATGAAAATCGAATATCTTGAGGTAAATATGGTCAGCTTGCTGTTGCAGTGATACCCCCAGATAAGATAAGAATGAACTGATATGTTGTAACCAGTAAAATCCTATCGGTGCCAGTTGTGGAGCTACTATATATAAAACATTAAATACATAGACAGTGGATTAAGATAGAAAAGATTTGTTTCATATTGCCTACGTTTTCTCTTCATTCATGTTTGGTATGCACATAACAAAACATCTTCCTATACTACTGATACTTTTGTAGAACAAAAGTCACATCATTAATTTTTCTGTTCTTTTTTATTATCATTATCATTATCCCGGTTGACACCATCTAATTCTTCTTGAACAAAAACGTTACAATTAGTATAGGCCAACCCTCTCACTGATTGTATATCAGGTGACTTTTTGACTAGCCACATCGCAGCACGGTCAATTGACCATACAGCTATGAAAAAATTAATTGAATTAACAGTCACTACACATTTTTATATGGCTCCTATTCCATTCCAATGACTATCTAAATATACAAGGGCAAAAAAGACGATCTGGTGTACTTTCTCATTAATACAGCAGAAACACACACACACACATACACACACACACTCTCTCTCTCTCTCTCTCTCTCTCTCTCTCTCTCTCTCTTGGAAAAGAAACCATAACGATCTTTGCAAAGATTTGAAAAGTTGCCTAAGATTAAATCGGATTTTTTGTATTATTGTTACAATGCAATAGTGTTTCTACATATATATGAAATCATGATTCGCTAAGCAGGAACTCGTGGAACGGATGAAAGATGGACAAGTGTTTATATGAAGATGATAGTCATAAGTGCTAACTCGTAGAAGAGTATGGAGAAGACGGCCTAGCCTAAATCTGGTACAAGAAATGCTTGACGGTCAGAAATTTATACTGGCAATGTATGGCCAGAAAGCTTTACATTATGACGAGTTCGCGCAAATTTTGTGCCGAAGAACACGTAAATTATACATAAAATAGTAGATGGAAGCTTTATAATTTACTCCTATACTGACAAGTTTTATTATACATATATAAGGCATATACATAATACGCATGTACATGCCATGAAAACTTTGTCTAAGAACGCATTTATTTGGGTAATACTTAGAATAAAGTATATCTGCATCTTTGACTTCGTGATTATTTAACAACTTTTCAAGGAGCATTCATTTATAACACTCTCCAATATCAAAACTTATCATAACATTTAATCCTTTTATGCCCTGGTACATAATTCCCTGACAGGGTGTGAGAGGGAACAGTTACAAACTTGTAAATAAGTGGACTTTCCTTATCACCATTTTCACATTTACATTACAAAAGTCATGTCGGAGATTTTATAAACACTTACATTCCTATGATAACTTCCATCAGATATTATGGGTTTCATTGACGGCCCTAGATACTCCTTTCAACATGAAATCTACCCTAACACTTTTTAAATTGACACGTTTTGTACCCTCGCATTTCTGTCTTTCATGTGATTGGCCAGTATCGCGCTTTTGTCATAGAGATTAGATTTGTTGTGAAAGCAGGTCACCTACAGGAGCGCGTCCCATGTGGTTTTGTATATAAACACCTGATATGAGATTGGTATATAAGGAGATGTTGGAAAATATTTCGGCAAACACTCGAAGAATTTGTTGAACTTTTTAAACCTAACGGTAAAACTCTACGAAAGATTGTGAAGACATGGAGGTTAAGGCTATTGTCGCTGTGATGTTCATAGCTGTGGTACTGTCTACGGATGCCGCAAGTAAGCATTAGGCTATTTTGTATATTGCATTTTATTCATATTTTCAAAATGGAATCGGAAAAATACAAATATTTTCTAAAGCATTGTCGCATTTCTTATCATTTCGTATATTGTTTTTATTATTGTACGATTTCGAGAAAATAATTTCAAAATAATTGTCAGTTGTGTCTTTATCCAACGCAACTGCTTGTTATTCCTGATTTTGTCTAGCACATTATGTTTGCTCTAGGTATTTTTTTCAGTGACGTTATTTTGTTTTAGATTTTTTTTAATCATGTTATTTTCGTTCTAGGCATTGAGTATTTCTTTCAATTACGTTATTTTCTTCTAGGTATTTCTCTACAAAGTAAACTGGCTAAGCACCTGAAACTCCAAAACCCACAGCCAGAACAACAAAGTGAGTTGGATCTTCATAATCATGTGTCATTTATAATGTCTCGACAGATTTAGTGTCTTTTTTTATGATCACAAAAGAAATACTCAGTATCACACATTTTCGGCTTCTTGGTCTTTATTAAGTGATCAGAACAATATAAAAAGATAGCCATGTAAAAACCATGTTATACGTTTCGAAGCATACATGTTTGTACATGGTATAATTAAGTGTTTCTGCTTTTATGACTAGTGCACTTCCTTTTGGAGTGTTTGCCCTTTTTTTAAATTGTATAGTTTTATATATGTATTTGATTATTATTATTATTATTATTGTTATTATTATTATTATTATTATTATTATCATTATTATTATTATTATTATTATTATTATTATTATTATTATTATATCATTACGTTTTCAGATGCACTCAAGTTGCCTGCATTGGAGGATTACAATCCGTTTCTTCCTGATACGAACTCCGGGACTGACTCTGATAGTAAGTATTGAAAATATTGAAAATTATAAACTAGAAATCAAGATGAATATCATAAATCAAAACATTTGGATATGGCATATCAAAACCCATACATTCGAAAAAAAAAAACCAGGTTTTCCTATCATATTCTCCACAGAGATTTATCTTTGTATGTGCTACAAATGGAAATTGAATTTTTCATGCCTTTGTGATGGTCCAGTGATTTACTATATACCTGAAAATTCGTTTGATTTTCTCTCAAAATATGACATATGACTAAACAGAAAAGCCATTTTAGAATCAATGTCAATGGTTCGAATTAATCCAATGGTTGTGAAATAAAATAAACGATAAGCGATTTATTGGAAATTATTAATGAAATGATGAAGGTGTATAAGTAATATATAAATATAATGAAATCAAGCATAAATAGTTAAAGGTATCAATCGCGAGATTATACTACAAATTGAAGTTGTAAACGATGTGTTAATCTGGCAAACATCATAAAAATATGAATTCAATAGAGATAGAACTAAATTTTCACATTTTCCTGTGAATTAAATAGAGATAGAACTAAGTCTTCAAATTTTCCTGTTTCATTTCAGCGACGTGTAAGCCCTCCAACATCTACCACTGTCATGGGTGCTTTTATTCAAGTGGAATGTGCTGCTGTCCGAATTCTTTGCAAACATAAATAAAGAAAGCCACAAGAGACACTTCCCTAACATAGACGACAAAATCTACATTCGATTGAACTTACTGAAACTACAGAAGGCCATGTACTATACTGTACATATAGCGTGCTTACTGATGTATATTTCATGTTGATATGTCTACATTTAAGAGGCAGCAATCTCAAGATGCAATGGACATTTAGAATAGAAATTCATATTCATTGTGAAAAAAATTTAACTTATTGCTTATAATATTATAAAATGATGTAAATAATGAAGTATTCTGTGAGTTTTAAACAAAGTATTTTATCTAATGCATTCTTTAATATCATATCGAAAATATGTGTATTCTTACAACACAACGTTCTGTATATTGAAATATATTTATCCAGCTCTCATGCCGACGATAAGCAATTATCAATTTGAAGCTTAAAAATCAGAAGAATCACAGTTTGTATTTTATTAGAACAACTGTCAACGCTTTTCAAAGACTCGATTCGTATTCCATATCTAAACTGTAACTATGAAAATTAAGTATTCAATGTTCGCAGATTGGCAAAAAAATGCTATGACTGTCATCTTAACTCCGTCAAGGAATTATGTCCTTTGCAGGTGCCCCTGCTATGCGACATTTCCTATACGTATGTTAATGATTACAGTGAATATTTTACACACTTAAGTTATCATCTTATGCATTCTAATTCTTTCCAAAGAAACTTTCCTGCAATATGGTTTCTTTTCTAAATACTCACAAAAAAGCACTGCGGACATTTTTATGACAAAGTACGTATGTACAATAAACTATATTTAAGCTGTAATTACGTTTTTGTGTTTTTCTGTTAACACTACAGAGATGGACGAGAGACTGGATCTTTCTGGAAACAGAATCTATCCCAACCCAAGATAGAATAAATAAGTGAAGAATATATACAGTTGAATGTAATCCTAACCTTACAAATTCTAGTAGTGTACTTTAAGTACACTTAGTGGCTGGTTCCTTAGTTCACTTCGTGGCCACAGTGCAAAATTGTATTTTTAAAAGTTTACTATTAAACTTGCTTCCTAGTTTGTTACTAAATTGAATTCTATATTTGCTCCAAGGGCACTCGAAGTATACATTACTTTCTGGGTTGCTTTACTCCGCTTAGTTAAATGGGAAAGTACATACATATTTACCGAGATTCCTCGACATAGAAGAACATATCTGAGTAGTTTTAATTGCACGTATCTTAGTTTAAGATTTGTGTCGAAATGAAACAAATAAATTTATAATAATAAGCAAAACCCACTTATACCTTCAAATAGAAGCCATTACATTTCAACACACAAAATTAAAATCAATTATTGATGTTGATTATTATTTCTAGATAGCTATTTTCTTATCAAAAACTAATATCTTAAAACAAATAGCAAAATGGTCAATCATATTATGTTCTATAACAGTAGATAATTAGATACGTGATAAAAAAAAAACTTTGTGGCACGTGGTAAGAACACGAGGATACGGAAATACTGGTAATAAGATGGACCTAGTAAACTTGATACCAAGTGCACTTGACTAAACTTTGACTGGTATTCTGGACACGAAAGCAAACATTAAGTGTACTTGTCTGTTGAGTGTAAGCTAAGGACTGCCAGTAATTGTAGAACACGTAAACAGTTCAGTGGTTCCGCCACTTAATGTGAAACCAATGCTATAAAAAGAACACCTATCTTTAAAAAGTATGAACAAAGAAAGGGTAAAACTGCCCGTTTTTCCATCTTACGTTAATGGAAAATGTGTGTTTGCATGTAGTAGAATTCCAATTTGCTGAGGAGCCGGAATGTATATTTCTAGAAAGGTATTGTATAATATGGTTTATCGACTTTTAGCCAATTTCAGACTATGCTTCTGGTGAGTACCTAGCATTGATACTATGAAGCGATGTTCCAGTCAGCTGGCGCCACTATATAAGTAAAAAAAATATTGGTGTAGTGTTGAAAAACCAAACGAATATTTTCTGAAAACTTTAAGCATTCATCATTCTTATCGATACACTGAATTTGATAGTCGACTAGATAGTCGACTAATTAATAAAATATGAGGAAAAAATACTTTGTATGAAAAATTCGGACAATATACTTCACTATGTTATCAGATAAAATATATACTTGTTGTAAGCTTAGATGAATATATGCAAAAGAGCCTGAAAAGGAAGCATTTCCTTATCATGCTTTACATGGCATAGTGTATGCGCTGGCTATATTTCTACTCGGTATGCTTTACATGGCATGGTGTATGTGCTGGCTACATTTCTACTTGGTATGATTTACATGACACAGTGTATGCGCTGGCTATATTTCTACTCGGTATGCTTTACACGGCACAGTGTATGCGCTGGCTATATTTCTACTTGGTATGCTTTACACGGCACAGTGTATGCGCTGGCTATATTTCTACTTGGTATGCTTTACACGGTACGGTGTATGCGCTGACTATATTTCTACTTGGTATGCTTAACATGGCATAGTGTATGTGCTGGCTACATTTCTACTTGGTATGTTTTACATCACACAGTGTATGCGCTGGCTATATTTCTACTCGGTATGCTTTACACGGCACAGTGTATGCGCTGGCTATATTTCTACTTGGTATGCTTTACACGGCACAGTGTATCCGCTGGCTATATTTCTACTTGGTATGCTTTACACGGTACGGTGTATGCGCTGACTATATTTCTACTTGGTATGCTTTACATGGCATAGTGTATGTGCTGGTTATATTTCTACTTGGTATGCTTTACATGGCATAGTGTATGTGCTGGTTACATTTCTACTTGGTATGTTTTACATCACACAGTGTATGCGCTGGCTATATTTCTACTCGGTATGCTTTACACGGCACAGTGTATGCGCTGGCTATATTTCTACTTGGTATGCTTTACACGGCACAGTGTATCCGCTGGCTATATTTCTACTTGGTATGCTTTACACGGCACAGTGTATGCGCTGGCTATATTTCTACTTGGTATGCTTTACACGGCACAGTGTATCCGCTGGCTATATTTCTACTTGGTATGCTTTACACGGCACAGTGTATGAGCTGGCTATATTTCTACTTGGTATGCTTTACACGGCACAGTGTATGCGCTGGCTATATTTTCACTTGGTATGCTTTATACGGCACAGTGTATGTGCTGGCTATATTTCTACTTGGTATGTTTTACACGGCACAGTGTATGTGCTGGCTATATTTCTACTTGGTATGTTTTACACGGCACTGTGTATGAGCTGGCTATATTTCTACTTGGTATGCTTTACACAGCGAAGTGTATATGCTGGCTACGTGTCTCTTCGGTATGCTTTACACGGCACAGTGTATGCGCTGGATATATTTCTACTTGATATGTTTTACACGGCACAGTGTATACGCTGACTATATTTCTACTTGGTATGCTTTACACGGCATAGTGTATGCGCTGGCTATATTTCTACTTTGTATGCTTTACACGGCACAGTGTATGTGCTGGCTATATTTCTACTTTGTATGCTTTACACGGCACAGTGTATGTGCTGGCTATGTTTCTACTTGGTATGCTTTACACGGCATAGTGTATGCGCTGGCTATATTTCTATTTGGTATGCATTACATGGCATAGTATATGTGCTGGCTACATTTCTACTTGGTATGTTTTACATGACACAGTGTATGCGCTGGCTATATTTCTACTTGGTATGCTTTACACGGCAGAGTGTATGCGCTGGCTATATTTCTACTTGGTATGCTTTACACGGCACAGTGTATGCGCTGGCTATATTTCTACTTGGTATGCTTTACACGGCAAAGTGTATGCGCTGGCTATATTTTTACTTGGTATGCTTTACACGGCTATCCTCATTAGTGCTGATAACCAGATCATAAAGTTAACACAAGTTAGAGCACAATCCACATTTTAAATAGGAAATCCTGAAAAAAATGGTAATACATGTATGTTATCTAAGACCGTCAATCCATATTATCATGTTTCAATTTTCAGAAGAGAACATAACATTCAGCAAATGTAATTCTAAAAGTCATAATATTTCAGTGAAATAATATTTCGATCTGAACTATTGATTAGCTTAAATGTATAAAGGTTTTAAACAACTGGCCCCAGGATCGGGTGCTATAAACTTAAAAAAAACACTATTCATATTTTCAAATACATTACGATCGAATAACTAAAAGAAATAATTTTCTTGAGAACTTTGTTAGTAAATGACGTCAGGACCAGTTTTGCGCGAAGTCAGGTTATGGTTGTATTTATGTATTTATGGAATACCCGCTTTGTTACGAAGTATTTTCTTTTTATTTTGATATCTCCGAAGGTTTGAAAGAACAAAAAATGTTATGAACGCAAAGTTAATAACTTCAACCATACAATGAAAATAAAGTTTTACATGCCCTAATTTTAGAAATTATACCGAACTGTAGGGTATACAACTTTAACAATTCTTGAAATAACTGCCAATCTTTATCGAACATACATTCCTGTACTAATATTAAACAAATACAAATGTAGGAAACGATCCCATCCACGTGTTTAATATTTGTAGCTATCGGGTTACTTGTTAGCTAAATGAGGTATGACATTTATATCTAATATCAGTAATTGATATGTCGTTAATTCATTAGTAGTATTATCATTTTGTAATCCGTCGCACGTGACTCGTATCTTCTAGACATAAAAACCTGTCTATCATATTAAGACACAATTCATGCCTAATGAGCTACTATTCTTCTGAAACATAACCCAACAAGGATGAGGATGTGAGCAAGCGTACAGGATTATCACCAGTCTGAAGGATGTGGTCACTGTGTCGATGACCTTTATATGGGGACAAATCCGGCCAGGGGAGATAACCTAAATATCTCTATTGACACGTATGCTATGTTGATAGGGTTTACTAATGATGGTGAAGAAATGACATTTTCATGTTTGTGTTCGACATATCTAACCTCCGGAGGGACTTTTTAAAGTATATTATTGATAAATGTTTATAAATATTGCCTTTTATATATATATCCATCTCGATAATTTGTTTAAAATGTCCACCTCCCAAGCCCCGTAGGTAAGAACCGGCGGAAGAATTACTTAAATATAGTTGTTTGAAATTCCTTTATATTGAATTCGTTTTCGATTTTATGGCATGCGTATACAAATTATAACCTTGGAATGATCAGTGTTGTTTGTAGTCTCTAAGGTATGAACGCAAAGCAACACGGGGGTTAAAATGTAATAAAGAATTATTTATGTCCAAAATTGAAGTTAAGAAAACATATCTTGCTAATCAAAGATACGACAGTATCACTGAAATGACATTGTCTGGCAGCCATGTCTGGTATCTACCCTACATGTCATGAAAACCCACACCAAGCAATGAGAAAACATTCTATCACCCACTGTAATTACTTATAGTTATTCAGAACACATAGGCGCAACCAGAAAATTCAGAAAAGATAACCAACTCCTAAAATTCTTGTGCAAAGGACAGAAAAAGGACATTTCTATCAGACCACTCTCCCAATGTATCCTTTAGTGCACTGGGATACGAGTGTTCTTCGCCCTTGCATTTCTATTTAAAACGTGTGATTCCATACACCGCTTACAGCTCTAAATTTACTTTAAATTCTTATATGGAAAGATATCTCCTATTTTACAGTACAGTAGAATTTAAATGCTAAGAAATCTTTTTGCAAGATTCTTTTCATATGTTCTCTCACTGCTGATAAGGGATATATACATGTATATCTGTAACACGTGCACAATCCAACGTATAGAAATCGGTTTTATGTAATAAATAAGCCCTTTAGTATTGTTAAGGTAGGACTTTTTAAAAACATTGTTAGACTTTATATAGAAGGGCGTGGGATTATAACTGGGGTGTCGGACATGTCCTCCTATATCTGTCGAAGTGGGGACACAACTGAAATTGTGTTCCCGCCAACATTTTATCTTAGTAGTGTTATTTGTCGTAGAAAGTACATGTAACTTATGATACTAGAATACATTTGTTTACGGAGTTTGAGAGGAAGAAATGGTCCGTTGCACCCGTGGACTTACTGTTGTCAGAGGCCGAATTATCCAACTGACAATTCGTTGCCCGAATTTCCAGTCAACATCTGTGTTAGTATGTACCACGATTATTGGAATAAATACCAACATTTAAACATGATACTTTCAATTTTCAATATGTCTTCTATATGATAAATATGACTGTCTTCTCTTAAATGCCAGACATATGATATTCTGCTGCTCAAATATACATTCGTCCACTTTTACACGATGTGAGCGGCTGATGTCCGGCAAACCATGGGGGTTCATTCTCAAACGCTGAGAGAATCAAGTCAAGTGATTTTGCATGGGGTATATATACTCCCTTGAGATTTATCCAAAGTTTCTATTAAAGAAAAATCTTATTTTTCGATCTTTTGTTTTACTATGATTATTCTCTTAAGTTACAAAATGATTAAGATTATTTCATCTATGTATACTGAAATTCATATATTTACAACTGAAAATTTGCATTATCGCTTACAATAAAACCAAAGGCATACCCTATAATACGATGTCTCGGATCTCTTGCCATTAAAGAATCGGACAGTATGTAAAACTCGAAGCAGACACGTATTGCTTTGATCGTGACATTACAATAAATAGACACAATTTTTAGCGGCAAAACATCATGTAAAACTGGATTTCATTCTATTGTTTCTGTGCATTGCATTACGAAGATGCCGTCGCCATAAAAATGCAACTTGATGATCTTGGTGCGACAAAAAAGGTTAAATAAACAAAAACTTTATTGACAAATATTTTGCTAAAAGATTACAATGTGACTATTTCGACTTTTCCAGAAATTTCGGCGCGAGTCTTATCCACAAACTATATGAATATCTGGATTTCGTTTTGGTCGAAAACTAACATGTCCGCTGCATAGGCACTTGTTTCATGCAGGCACGCCCCTCTTATACAGTAATAGAAAGAATTACTGTATAAGAGGGGCGTGCCTGCATGAAACAAGTGCCTATGGTCCGCTGCTAATCTGTTTCAAACTAAAAGACATGCCATATCACGTGTTATTATTGAGATGTGCAGGAACAATACTCCAGACAGACGGACGGACAAACATATGACAGTACCATAGCATACGGTCGCATAATAAGTGGACGTGTTTAGAAAAATGTAAAATTTGAACCGGATGCGGATAGAGGGAAAACTGCTATACGGGAAAGACTACTACATAGCAATTTTCCCTTCGGGAAAAGACTAATATAGTCATTTTTCTGGGGAAGGGGAGAGGCTAAAGCGTAAAAAGCTTCTATGTGACATCGACATAGATCATTCGGTTAGGTGTTTAGCTCGTGACCGAGATCCTGAATTCAAGCCCCCCCCCCTCCCCCCGGTGACTCGTCAGCGTTTTGTCTTTCAATTGAGATCGAGGTTACGTTATCTAAAGATCATCTGCGGCTTTAATCGGTACGTTTCATAGGTTTTAAGGTGTGTGCATTACATTATGCAGATGCCGTCACCATAAAAGTGCAATAATCTTGAAGCGACGAAAAAGTACCAACCCCAAAAAAAATACATGGACTAAATAATGAACAATGTGATTATATTTAAACTTATTTTATTTTTCAATATTTCAAAACTTAACTCAAAATATATAATAACGCTAATACATCTGATGAGATAGATCCAGATTTATAAGGATTTATATAATTCTCACTTTTTTATCAATGTTCAAAATACCAAACTGTGTATTCTATTTGAAATCTTTTCACAAATGCATAATTAAATGTAAGTTAATAACAATACTGTATAGCATTCATAATGCTGTATGATTATGTGAGAAGTAAGTATTCACCTACAAATAGAGAGCAAAATTCATACGCAGAGTTATGTTTTGTAATGAATTTATCTTTATTTAATGTGATGAATTGAAGTTGTAAAATGTGGAAATTTGCCAAAGTCAATGTATAGAATTAATTAACAAAATACATACAAAATGATTTACTAGAGTTATGAAAAAACTGAAAAAGATAAATAAATATCACACAAACACATAAAAATAACACTTGCAAGTAAAATAATATCGAACATCTGTGATACTGAACATGATTACATCTCATAATTAAATTCACACTGTTCTTAATTATAGTATATAGATACATCTCACAGCTTCCCATCTACTTTTCACAATATACCAGATAATTACATATTGATATCTACTAACCTTTCAATTCCATTTTACATTATGCTATTCTTAAAATAACTGTATGACATTTCTCCTCTACAGTATTCCAGATAGTGACCTATAGTAAAATGGTATCACTATCTCTTAGTACCTGATTACTGTATTGCTATGTTCTTATGTATTCTATATCATTTCATAATTACTGTTTACACTACATGTGCATATTCAGTGTAGTGGAAGAAAAGCACTAACCCACTAACTGCCATGTACATACTGTTTTATATTTTGTCACAACATTTCCTTTTTAACATACACAGGATTTAAATTTTAGACAGGACTTCTCCTGCAGTAAATTACCTTGATGAAAAAGTCACGATGTATATGTTGTCATATAGAACCATTGAGAACCTTGAGTGGCAAAACATCAAATGTTGAGTATTTAATGCAAGATGAAATTAATAATAAAAGGTCCATTAACAGTTTTTTATGTGCAGTAGTAATATGATGCAAATATTCCTTTGGTTCATAGTTGTTAACTCTCTTTCAGTACTAAACTCCGCTTATCTGACATATATGTGCATGCATATAGATGAAGATGTTTACACTGAAAAGTCCTTATCTTAATTTCTTTTCTATTTTGAAAATGGAGCAGATTTTATTATGATAAACTGTGATCAAAGAATGGGACAAATATTTACTCAAAAGTTTATCTTATTAACTGTCACTGAGAAAATTTGTTGATGTGGATGACTGTGACTACATACTATTGTTAAGATTCAGCATCTTTTTTTTGGTTGGTTTTTTGAAAAAACATAAAAACACTTTTTCTAATTACATGTGTACATGTAATTGGTAGGTCCTAGGTTTAAAACCTGCTGAAGCCATAGCTACATGTATGTATGTAACTTGTAAGGGGTCATTCAATGACTGAGAGAGGCCTTACACATTAAAGATGCCTACTTCTTGATGGTAAAGCTATTCAACAGCTAATCAATATTTCAAAATGGTAACACTGCTATAAAATTTGAAAACATTTTTAAAAATGGTATCAAGAAAAATCCCAATCATACCATATGAATTTTAAATATTAACTTTAAGTATCTCCTGTATTTCACAAGCACTATACAAGCACTTATGAAATAAATATACTTCACTTTCGTTTTATTTCACTGCAGAATTATCAAATCTCATAGTTGGTCTCCCCTTTGTAATACACTGTATTTTTATCCGTCTCATGAAGCTTCACCTCATGCAACAATCCTGGAGGTAACTGCTTTGCTAAACTGTCCCATATAAATACAACTATATTCTCTGCAGAACTGAAATGTAGTTATGAGACCGTATGTCAATTATATGACGTATGAAAAATCAATAATTCATTACCTTTCATTGATACCCTTCTTTTATCATTTAACAATTTGCTCAATATCCAAAATTTTTTCTTCACAATGGTATGCGAATATCTTTTGAACAAATCTAGTATGACTTTAAAAATTTTTTCTTCCTTATCAACTCTTTCAAGTATAATAGCTATCATTATTTATGACTTACAATGTGATATATCTAGTATGTGCCATAATATTCCCTTGAACATTGTTTAAATTAATACATCATAAAAAAAAGTCTACACCCCACCTGGCAAAGGGGGCGCTCGATCCACCATTGCAGAGGCCACCTTCTTCTCATCAATAAGTTTATCAAATTTATCATATCAATTAAACTTTATGTCTGGAACCTGAATAACCATCAAGAAACTGTTTTGTTTGACAGACTGATTTACAGAAAGATAAACAGACACACGAATAGATGGATCAACAGCAGACAGAGGAAACCTCAAGTACCCTCAGCCTACATGTGTGTAATGGTAGGGGTCTAATAAAGATTTTAAATCTATCAAATAATACTTGATGTTCTATTGGTGGCTTCTATCATTAAACACTTATCTATGATTTTACATATTTTCAGTCTAAGTAAAATTAGATCTTTTTGGACAATACTGAACATTTGAGCCATGATTGTATACCTAGGACCCTTAATTTAACATTTTTGAGACCTGATATTAAAGAAAAATTATGTACATGTACATTGGTACACAAAAACAAGAGGCCCAAGTGGGCCTATATCGCTCACCTGAGTACCTAGATGATCAGTCATGCATGAAGGAAGAATTCATTTATTTTTGCATTACTGTGACTAAGTCAACACAAATGTTGAAAATATGTCAAATTTTATTTCAGACCAGAACAAAAAACAACACTTTTTTGCACATCCATTCAGGTGAATTTGATATTAAGCATTTGCTTTGTCTCTGCAAGCTGTCATTCAGGGCAAAAGTTAGCCATTTTCTTTATGTGGGGCCTTTTGTTGACTGATTTCAAGTCTGGGCCATGAACAACAATTGTTTCAAATATTGTCCAGATCTAACTTAAAATTGCCTAATTTCATATGTTGAGTGTTGAGAAACATCTAAAAACTTATTTAGATGTGTAATTAGAAATGAAAAAAAATTTTTTGACCACAGCTGGATTTGAACCACTACTCCCCATACTTCAATTACCAAGTGGTGTATGTACCATTGTGAGATCTACTTTTTAGACATGGTGGCATTATCTGTTAACCAACAGTTTTGTAGAAAAAGCTGAAAATGTGAAAAATGGTCAACACCCCCTTTTTTTGGAAGTCTTAAAAAATTCATGAAAAATCCAAAAATTGAAATAATGACAAAATTCTTTCACAATAATATTCCTTACCACAATTATGATCAAAATAGTCATTAAGAAATCATCAATATCAATTAACTGAAAAACATGACACTTTGCAGCATTGAAATGACAAAGTCCAGAAACACGTCAAAAAAGCGTAAATTTCTATTTGACGGATCTTAACCCCGAACACAATTTTTGATAACCCATCTTTATAGATTGTTGAAATGCAATTAGTTTCTCCATTTATGTACTGGTTCTGGAGGAGAAGATGTTTGAAGAGGGGTACCGTTTTGGGCACTTTTGGCCCCGCCCTGGATCCACCTCTGCGGGAATCTGGATCCCGAACACAATTTTAGTATGGGACCTTGAGCACATCATTTATACAAAGTTTGATCCAAATCTGCAATGTAGTTCCAGAGAAGAAGTCGAAAATGTGAAAAAGTTAACGACGGACGGACGACGACGGACGGCGCACTACGACTATAGCTCACTTGAGCCTTTGGCTCAGGTGAGCTAAAAAGAACAAAATATTAAGTCAGTGCGAGGGAAGTGGGAAACAAGAGCTTCATTTATTGCAGAGGAAATAAAATGTGTAAAATCAGCATGGAACATGCTCATTAACTTGGGACAGAGAAGAAAGGCAGATAATTGTTCAAAGACTAGCAAAAGTAACAAGAAATATAATATTCCTGCATTTAGTTAATAAAGCAGGAATCATTATTGAGACAGATTGTGTTGTATTATCCAATCAGACTGGAGTACCGGTTATCATGTGATAAGTAGATCATGGCATAGGATTTCAATCTTGGCCCCAGTGCCTTACTAAGCACACACAAGTTTTTACTTTAATATTCATTCATAACAAAAATTGTTTAAATCTTAATTTCTTTCAAATTTCTACATATAAGGTTTTTAATGAGTAACTGTAAAGTAAGGTTTGTGTATTGATTCAATCCAGATGGTTTGATAAGAGTATAAATTACACTGCTTCGAACACAGGTTTCTGTGGTAACTTTGGCGTTAAAATATCTTTGGCTTTTTACCTAAGTATTTCCTAGGCAGTAATGTTTATTTTTGGACAATTCTTATCTTTTCTATTTGATGTATTGAAGTGATACTAAACTTTTGTAAGATTTGTAAGTATTTATATTGATGTAAATTATGTTTAAATTCTTCAAATTAAAACATGTTATTGCGATGTAAATAAATTTCTGACTGCTTTGGAATGGGTGTCATGCAATTGGTATTAATGTTAATATTTGTGTATGAATATGGAAGAATAGAGAAGAAATTTACTGCCTTGTTGTTAAAAAAAATAAGATAAAAGTTATCTGGAAATCTTGGCTCATCACTGTCAACTCACCACCTCATGAACACAATTTATTTAACTGTCACAGGTTCAAATTAAAACTCAATCAAAGGAATGATGTAACAATGATGCAAATGGATAAAAGATTGTAAAAGACTATACTGTACACAAAATTAAGTCTTTTCATTTAACAGAGTTATTTCCCATTTGGGAAGGGATCTGACACAAAACCATTATGACGTCATCAATTTCCTATGAAAATCTCATTTGTGAACTACCATTTCCCTGAATTATAGATCGGTTTCCACAAAATTTGATGCCATCATAATTATTTTAAGTCAGATACTGTCCCGAATGGGACGTAATTCTGTGTAACAAAAAGACCAAATAAGTACACAAACAGTATACAAATGGCATTCCAATACTGTAAAGCTAGCACAATGTTGTAAAATGGTCTTCTCTAATATTTTGTAATAATCATCTGATTACCTGTTTCCCATCAAGTATGGTATTAAATATTTGATATTTAATAGTGATATTCTTCAGTCATAGTGCAATAAATCCTATTATACTGGTACATAAATGATACGCTTCTGATATCTCTAAACAGTTATTCCTTATTCTAATAGGTCTTCTATGATGCATGGCATCTTTAGTAACATTCTAAATCTGGTCATATGTTAATAGATTTACCTAACTTTATCAGCAAAGAATGGCACATCATGGTCAATACACTTGTGATCCAATACATCCATGATTGACTTCTATAAAACGTAAAAATATCATCCACATAAAGCAGTAGTACTGGATTAATTGATTGATGTTTTACGTCACTTTCAACAATTTCTCGGTTTTATCACGGCAAGGAAGCAGGAGGTAACCAACCTCTAAGACATAGTGGTGCAACCCAGGAATCGAACCCAGATCATCTGCGCTGCAAGTTGTTGTTGTTGCTGTTTCTCTAAATATTAAGTTATCGGGTATTTTGTACAATATCATACAAATTACTGTGGAAAGTATTTGCCCCTATATGATTAATACACTAGCCCTAGTCATGCTATATAAAACACAAAGAGATAGTGCTGTGAGCTGAATATTTCTATGTATTTCAAAAAATAGAAAGATGTTTTTGCCTGCTGTTTTATTAAGAATTTATGATAGTAATATAGAAACATTATAAACCAAAATGTTCAGGGGAAGGTGGGGGGATAAAAAACCCTACACCAATAAGCCAACAATTAGTTTTTATGTAAAACAAACACATAAAATGATGATCTGTACCTGAAGTTTTTCTTCAAAAGCAATAAATGTATAATTTCATAAATAACAACAATTTCATAAATAAATCATCAATATGTTTCTAACTTCTTGTCAAAAAATACAAATGTATCTTGAACTGTCTAGGTAATTGTTCATTCATCATGCTTATTAGGCTGCACCACCGGATGTGTAAGCATCAATGTATGTCGTCTTTTAAGTGTGATGATTACGAAACAGTAATTTACGCATAGAGCGGTCTTGCATCAATCACAGTAGTAACTGGAATCTTTCCCACTTTTCCTTTTCATCAGATCTTTCTGGTCTCTGACGCTCAGCAACTAAACAAGCTACACACGCATGGCAAATGTTCTTATTCTTGCCAAGCACATCAATTCTTAAAGGAAATGTTATCCCTGTAAAGGCATGATTGGTTCAGCAGCCGTACTCTAACATCCAACAGGTTACACATAATCTGATATATTGCCATTGTTCACTAATGAAAATAGGACTGTCTTATTGGAACAGATACCCCTGCGACAGCAAAGTTGAATAACAACAAATTTGTTCATAGCCAACAGCAAGTCTAGTTCAAGGTCATGATATACAGTTGTACCATATATTAAAGCCCTAACCCTTACTGTTCAAGAGGTACATGTATAATCAATGAAAATAAAGTGTATGTGTTGCACTTATTAGGGTGAATAATTCATGATTTATAATGTGAAATATAAAACCCTCATCTCTAATACTGTAAGAGAAATCTACCTACATATTTATGAAACAGTGATATTAAGCAGCATCCTGGGTCAATGCTGCAGGTTAGTTTGTTTCTATCTTTCTTTTATTCAGCTGATCAATTAAACAACGTACACTGCGCTGGAAGACCCTGTGTCAGTAAATTTGTTATTCATGTTATCATACTGTGGTTTATTTAACTGCATATGTAACAATAATGATACAAACACAAAAGAGGAACAATATATCAGTACAATTAACTTCTAACAAAATCAGTAAAATAATACTTTGAAAAATCATACAAAAGAAAGGCAAGAATTCTTTTTCTAATAGGCTACTTTCAAGTAACTGGAAAAGACCATTAAAAACCTAGATTTAACACGTCAGACTACGGACAACCGATTGTGACATCATACTTGGTAGAAGCATTAACATTATTACAATTATTATGTCATAAATAAAATATCGCCAAAGTATGCAATGTCCATAGTTTGGATATAACTCAGAAATAGTCTATTCACCACTTATTAATCATCACATTTTTTATACGATACAGCTTATAGACGGATTGTAAAGAATCATTTTAAAGGCTTATAGAAGGGCCCGTATAGAAGTTTGTGCCACTACAGGGCATTACGGAAGGCTTTGGTGTTTTTCGAAGTTTTGCAGAGTTTTTCAGTGTTGTCAGAGTTTTAAGAGTTTGGCAGACTTTTTCAGGGTCATCAATGTTTTTTGAAGAGTTTTTCAGGGTCGTCAGTATTTTTCAGCATTTTTCAGTGCAGACATCAGAGCTTTGCAGTGTTTATCAGGCCATTAGGGGTTTTCAGTGTTATTCAGGGTAGACTTCAGAGTTTTGCAGTGTTTATCAGAGTCGTCAGGGGTTTTCAGTGCTATTCAGGTAGACTTCAGTGTTTTCCGGAGTTTTGCAGAGTTTATCAGTGAGAGGAAAATGGGATTCGCAAGGGGGGGTTCTGCTCTGTAGTGTACTGTAAAAACCTTTTGCCCTTACATGACAAATACGTCTACATACTTCCATATACTTCTTCAAGTCTTTCAGATTCATCACCATTCCAGTAATGGGGTCTACCTAAAACAAAAAAATATATATAGGATAAAAAAAAGGTACATGTAACATTTTAATCTTTAAAGAAGAACTTCAATATATCATCATGAAAGCAAAGTCAAACTATTAATATAGGTCAATAGCTAACCCAGCAAATTCTGAGTAAAATTTCCTCTTTCTGTTAAATTTCACACCAAGAGTGTTTCACTTATATGGCAGTGGCCTGGATGAAATGATGAAGGAATAAAATACTAGTGACAACCAATATTCACAATACCTGAAGAAATTACCCACCTTTGGCAGGTACAGTGACAGACAATACCCATTATACCTGGAGAAATTACCCACCTTCAGCAGGTACAGAGACAGACAATACCCATAATACCTGAAGAATTTGCCCATCTTCAGCAGGTACAGAGACAGACATTAACCATAATACCTGAAGAAATTGCCCATCTTCAGCAGGTACAGAGACAGACAATACCCATTATACCTGGAGAAATTGCCCATCTTTAGCAGATACAGTGAGAGACAATTCCCATAATATCTGAAGAATTCGCCCATCTTCAGCAGGTACAGAGACAGACAATAATGATTATACTTGGAGAAATTGCCCACCTTTAGCAGGTACATTGAGAGACAATACCCATAATACCTGGAGAAATTGCACACATTAATCAGATACAATGACACACAATACTTGTTATACCTGGGGAAATCACCCACCTTCAGCAGATAGACAAACAGGCAGATGAATGGACAGACAGACAGACAAAAACAGATGGACAGACAGATGACTAGGGTGATTCCTTTATACCCCATAAACAAGTTGGGGGAAGGGAGAATGTATGACTACCTACCTTCAGCAGGTACATTGACAGACAATACCCATACTCTGGGTAACACCTGGAGAAATTACCCACCTTCAGCAGGTACAGAGACAGACAATACTCATTATATCTGGAGAAATTACCCACCTTTAGCAGGTACAGAGACAAACAATACCCATTATACCTGGAGAAATTACCCACCTTCAACAGGTACAGAGACAGACAATACCCATAATACCTGGAGAAATTACCTACCTTCAGCAGGTACAGAGACAAACAATACCCATTATACCTGGAGAAATTACCCACCTTCAGCAGGTAGTGACAGACAATACCCATTATACCTGGAGAAATTACCCACCTTCAGCAGGTACAATATCAAACAATACCCATTATACCTGGAGAAATTGCCCACCTTCAGCAAGTGCAGAGACAGACAATACCCATTATACCCGCCGAAATTACCCACCTTCAGCAGGTAGTGACAGACAATACCCATTATACCTGGAGAAATTACCCATCTTCAGCAGGTACAGAGACAGACATTACCCATTATACCTGGAGAATTTGCCCATCTTCAGCAGGTACAGAGACAGACTTTACCCATTATACCTGGAGAAATTACCCACCTTCAGCAAGTACAGTGACAGACAACATTCATCAGCCCTGATCAGGATTTAAATCCTTATTCGACAAAAGTCAAAAGTTACAGTGAATTCTATCAAAGTTCTCAGTAAATGATGCCCAAAATTTAAGAAATAATTTTCTTCTAACCTGATTATTTTATAAATTATGTTCATGTGGAAAGAATTCATAAAATGATTCAGAATTTTGTCTCATACGTACTAAAGGTAAATGAGATCCAAGAAGCTAATCAAATAACATTAAAATCAACACACGACTCCTTTAAAACTTTTATGAACCAAATACTTAATGAATACTTACTGATCCTTTGACAATAACTTCAACTGAAACAAAAAGAAAACTTTAGATTTATATATTCTTGATAATTTGTCATATGTATGCTTTGAAATGATATCTAAAAATATACTTTTACAGTTGAAACTTGTTAATTCGAAGGAGACAGGACTACAACATATACCTAGTATTTTAACTAAACTGGAATTCAAGATAAACATCAGCTGTTTATATAACCATTTTTAATCTTTCCTATTGATATTTAAATGTACATCTGTATGTTTACCTGGTATACTTTCATATTTTACATCTATATAATGTATTTATTTTCTATAACAATTCGTGTGGATTGAAAAAACTAGGGCACCATTGAACAGCACATAATATGCCCGCACTTTATTTTCCAAGGTGTCATACAAACTAAACCAAATATCTAATCTAATTGTGGTAAATGAAGATTACCTCTGATACTGGTAAAATAGTTAAGTTTTCTTCTTCATTCGTTTATAGTTAAATTGATCTTCTTCATGCATCCATTATTTTTCATGTTGACATCCGCCCCCTTTTATAAATACACCAACTACAATGTTATTAAATAATGAGATGTGAAAATTTCTGTTCAATATACACATCTTCATAATGTGATTTGCTGTGTACAAAATTTCATCGAAATCCATGATAGGGTTTAGGAGTTAGTTGCAAAGACAAGGTATTTTACATAGAAATATCTAATTCCATGGGTCATAACACCTGTAAATGTTTTAGGACAGCATTTCACTTCCATCATGTACATATTCATATAGTTTTCTTCCTCTGTACCATGTTTCATCAAAATCCTCCAAAGGGTTTGGGAGGAGTTAGGAAGACAAGATATTTTGCATAGCAAAATGGGAGAAATTATAAGCCCAAGGGCCATAACTTTTATAATTTCTTTAGACAGCATTTCCCTTCCGATATGCACATCTGTAGCAGATGTTCTCTCTTTGTACCAAGTTTCATCAAAATTCCTATTAGGGTGTAGGCATAGTTGCGAAGACAAGGTATTTTAAGAAAATTTAAGTCCAAGGGCCATAACTCCTGTAATTCTTTTAGCAACATTTCCCTTGCAATATGCACATCTTCATATGGTGTGCTTGCAATGTACCAAGTTCAAAATCCCCCACATGTTTAAGAGGAGTTGCAAAGACAATATATGCAAGACAGATGGACAACAACGGAATAGCATAATACGCTAACATTTTATGCGGGTGAATCCAATATAGATTTTAATATTTTAAAAACTTAAGCTGCAAAATGGCAACAGATGAAATGAAAGTTTTATAGAAGAGGATCAATCTTCAAACAATTTAAACAATAAGAGGATAGCGAATGTCATTTACATTTATACAGGTGGTCATTACAAAAGATCTTTTTTCATTCTTCTGCATTATAAGAAACAGATCACATAATCAATGACTAAGCATTTTATTCTTTTCCAATTAAAAACTAGTAATTGATAGTGATTTCATAGTGATTGCCCATCATCATGCAGTTTTAATAGAATTGTTAAATCAGTGACACACTAAGAAGGCTATTCTTGGTAGTAGATGGTATACATCTGGCTTGCGATGAACTATGAAGCAGATCCAGGTTTTATCTCTACATTGCAGCATTATAATATTGAATAAGATATTGGAATTCCATGTTGTGATATGACTGAAAATTACCAACCCACTATGACCTTGTAAGAAGGTTGTTCTTTCAGCTAGTAACTTATTAAGTACATGTCCATATAAAAATCAGACAAAAGGTGATATAGTGAGGTTGTCCAATTTCGATGAAATTCACACCATACGTTTATCTTGCATAGAAACTTGGAAATCCGAAGTGTTTTTTCTTTGTGTCAAACCGTTGCCATGGAAATAGCATTTTTATTTCTCCCTAGCAACATTAGCTGAATTACAATAATTCGGTAAAAAACAAACAAGTATTTAAGTTTAAATATTTTATAATAAAAGTAGATGCAATAGTTTGCTCCCTGGTTATATAGCAAACACATCTTTACTCTTTAAGGATATATAAGAATTTTTCACAATTTTGAATTACATATATATTTTTTAAAAAACTAAATTTGGTAATTTTCCGTTTTTTTCAAATTATTCAAAAAGTGCTATTTTCTATATTTTTTGAAAGCCAATAGAAAAAAATATCAGATGTAAACTAGAAATCGATATGCAAGATTCATTAGTCCAAGATAATATCTTAATCAAGATATAAAAATATCCATGGGTTTTTGATAATAATAAAAGTTGCCAGGCAACAAACAATGGTTATTTTTCATATGATTTAACCTTTTTTCGTGACAAAAAATCAAAGAAAAGAAACCAATGCATGAAAAGTGAACAGTTTTTGTGTTTGAAATGATGTAATAATAAATCATCTTTATATTTAAGGATTTCAGGGAATATATTTTCTATTCTAGCTTTTGTTTCCATAGCAACATGGTCATTTTACCTAGCAACGATCATAGAAATAAGTGTTTTGTATATAATATTTATTTTAGATGATTCAAATTATAATTCACTAAGATTAATGCCTTAAAATAATATCTAAAAAAAAGTCTTAGAACTATATTTTTCATTTAAATCTTGTTTCCATGGCAACCAGATCACTTTACCTAGCAACAGCCATAATAAGTTGTGATTTGTTGATAATTTTCATTCTAATTGTTTCAAATCAATAGTAACTAATTATGTAAAATTATTTTCTTTCTCTAAATGATAATTCCCCAAATATGTGCATAGCAGCCATCTGATAGTCCTTAGCAACCAATACAAAAATCAAATTTCAAATTTTTCCTTAAAATTCAATACATGAACAGTTACCATAAGTCATGTTTTTGCAATCAACAAACATTTTGAAATGTTCATATATAGGTAATGTTGTTGTGGTGACCATATTTTCTTGGCAACATCTATACAATTATATTTTGAAATGTATTTGTTTGAGTTTTAATTACCAAAAATAAAAACTTACACTTAAAACAAGAGGCCCAAGTGGGCCTATATCGCTCACCTGAGTACCTAGATGATCAGTCATGCATGAAGGAAGAATTCATTTATTTTTGCAGTACTGTGACTAAGTTAACACAAATGTTGAAAATATGTCAAACTTTATTTCAGACTAGAATAAAAACAAGAGGCCCAAGTGGGCCTATATCGCTCACCTGAGTACCTAGATTATCAGTCATGCATGAAGGAAGAATTCATTTATTTTTGCAATAATGTGACTAGGTCACCACAGATGTTGAAAATATGTCAAATTTTATTTCAGGCTAGAAAAAAAAAACAACACTTTTTTGCACATCCATTCAGGTGATTTTGATATTAAGCATTTCCTTTGTCTCTGCAAGAATTTATTCAGGGCAACAAGTTAGTCATTTTCTTTAGGTGGGGCCTTTTGTTGACTGATTTCAAGTCTGGGTCATGAACAACAATTGTTTCAAACATTGTCCAGATCTAACTTAAAATTGCCTAATTTCATATGTTGAGTGTTGAGAAACATCTAAAAACTTATTTAGATGTGTAAAGAAATGAAAAAAAAATTTTGACCACAGCTGGATTTGAACCGCTACTCTCCATATTTCAATTACCAAGTGGTATATGTACTATTGTGAGAACTGCTTTTTAGACATGGTGGCATTATCTGTTAAACCAATTTGGATGAAATTTACCAAATTGATAGAGGACTTTTAGTACTTCATGTATTCCATGTTTCATTAAAATCTTTCATGTGGTATAACAGCAGAAGTGAAAAATGTGATTGAATTGTTCCTATACACCCTCATTTGGAAGTCTTAAAAAATTCATAGAAAATCCAAAAATTGAGATATTGACAAAATTCTTTCAAAGTAACAATCCTTACCATAATTATGATCACAATAGTCCATAAGAAATCATCATTATCAATTAACTAGGGAATATGACACTTTTTTCTGCATTGAATCACCAAGTCCAAAGAAATGTCGAAAAAAATTCTAAAATTTGATTTTGGAAGGGAACCAAAATGACAATACATCTTCACTCATCCCTCTAGATCATTTCTATGTATTCTGTTTGTCTCTGTACACAGCCCGTATGAAAAAGAATATTGTTAAACGAGGGAACTCTTTTGTGACCTACTCTTGACTATGGTGGCGCCACCTGTAAAGAGGTCTGGACGAAAACAACAGAATTTGAAGAGGATCATAAGTGACTTATTTCTACAAAGATTTATTAAAATCCTTCAAACAGTTTTGTAGAAAAAGTTGAAAATGTGAAAAATGGCCAAACCACCACCCCCCCCCCCCCCCTTTTTTTTTTGGAAGTCTTAAACGTAAAATTCCTAATTTCATATGTTGAGTGTTGAGAAACATCTAAAAACTTATTTAGATGTGTAAAAAAAAAAAAAAAAAATTTTTTTACCACAGCTGGATTTGAACCGCTACTCTCCATATTTCAATTACCAAGTGGTATATGTAACATTGTGAGACCTACTTTTAGACATGGTGGCATTATCTGTTAACCAATTTGGATGATCCGCACAAAAAACAAAACCTTTGAAAAGGACTATGAGTACTTGCATCCTACCCAGTTTTATCACAATCCTTCAAGTTGTTCTGTAGATCAAGTTGAAGATATGAAAAATTGTCCCTCCCCCCCCCCCCCCTTTTCTTGGAAGTCTTAAAAAATTCATAAAAAATTCAAAAATCAAGATATTGAAAAAATTCCTTCGCACCAGCATTCCTTACCATAGAAATGATTAAATGAAACCAAATGAATGCATCAATGTTTACTAAAAGAAAATAATAACTCTTTAATGCATTAAAATAACAAAGTCCAAAATAAAAATGAAAAAACGTCAAAAATTTGATTTCGGAATGGAACCAAAAATATCAACACTTCTTCCCATATGCCTCTAAATCATTCCTATGCAGTCGGTTTGTCGCTGTATGCACCCGATCTGAATAAGAAGTTTGTCAAAGGAGGGTACCCTCTGTGACCTACTTTTGTCTGTGGTGGTGCCACCTGTTCATGGATCCTGACAAAGATGACCACATTTGTCGGGGACCTTGAGTATTTGATGCATGCCAAGTTTCATTGAATTCCAGCAAGTGGTTCCGAAGAAAAAGTTCAAACTGTGAAATGTTTACACCAATTATCCCACCCTCCTTTTTCTTGAAAGTCTTAAAAAATTCATAAAAAATCCAAAACATAAAATATTGAAAAATTTTCTTCGCAGTAGTATTTCTTACCATCACAATGATCAAATTAAACCAAATTAATGCATCAATGTTTACTAAAAGAAAAAAATACCTCTTTTCTGCATTAAAACTACCAAGTACAAAAAAACGTCAAAAATTTGATTTCGGAACGGAACCAAAAATAACAACACTTCTTCACACATCCCTCTAGATCATTCCTATGCATTCGGTTTGTCTCTGTATGCCCCCGGTCTGAAGAAGAAGTTTGTCAAAGGAGGTCACCCTCTTTGACCTACTTTTGCCTGTGGTGGCGCCACCTGTTGATGAATCCGGACGAAAAACAACAACACTTGTAGGGGACCATGAGTACTACATGCTTATCAAGTTTCATCAAATTCTGTTCAGTGGTTCTGGAGAAGTCGAAAATGTGAAAAGTTAACGACGGACGACAGATGACGGACGACAGACGACGGATGGACGACGGACGACGGACGGTGATTGATCACAATAGCTCACTTGAGCCTTTGGCTCAGGTGAGCTAAAAACCCCACTTTTTTGCACATCCATTCGGGTGATTTTGATATTAAGCATATCCTTTGTCTCTGCAAGATGTCATTCAGTGCAACAAGTTAGTAATTTTCTTTAGGTGGGGACTTTTGTTGACTGATTTCAAGTCTGGGTCATGAACAACAATTGTTTCAAATATTGTCCAGATCTAACTTAAAATTGCCTAATTTACTATGTTGAGTGTTGAGAAACATCTAAAAACTTATCTAGATGTGTAAAGAAATGAAAAAACAATTTCTGACTACAGCTGGATTTGAACCGCTACTCTCCATATTCCATATTTCAATGGTGGCATTATCTGTTAACCAATTTGGATGAAATTTACCAAATTGATAGAGGACCTTTAGTACTTTATGTATTCCATGTTTCAGTAAAATCTTTCATGTGGTTTTGTAGAAAAAATTGAAAATGTGAAACATGCTACATGCTCTATAAATTACCGCGAATTCATTTGCGTTTGTGCGTAAAAGGAGCTATGCCCTGGAGATCGATATCAGTCTTGAAACATACAAGACAAAGTAGCGAAAATACAAAATATCTCTCTGATACACTCGTACTATCATACGTTTCCAGTTCTTACCATTTGGAGACCACCTTTAACAAGCCAAAAAAAAAAAAAAAAAAGAGTAAGATTTAAAAATTTTCAGGATTTTGTATATCCAAAGGGACTAAACTACTACTTTAGACGGTCAATTTAGATTTACAAGTCCCTGGAAATTTTGTAATCTTTAAGAAGTAGAAATCGCGAGAAGAGTAAAAATATTTCATTGTATTGATCACAAATACGATAAAAGACAAATTCCAAATTTCCTTTACCAGTGTGGGATTTAGAGGAGGGTCCCCCCCCCCACATTTTTACAAGTAAAAACCAAAAATTGGCTGAATAGGTTGACTGGATCCGCCACTGGTTATAGTCACATGCAAAAGACGACAACAAAAGATGCCCACCTTCATGTTTTATGCAAAGGCTAAAGGGTCGTAAAATCGCACTCTAAGTTTTTGCCTTTAACTGGGAGTTTTTCTTTAAAACACTGCAAGAATGATAATTATTTTTATTTCTTTTAAGTTTTAAGATACATGTAATGTACATATAAATTCAAATAATATGTCTCATCCCTTAGTAAGGTTATTGGAGGCTGATTGTGGATTGCCAGTTAAAAAGATGCCCACCTTACTTTCCATGTACTTTTCGGCGAATAGGGAATATCGCAACTAAAATAACGTCAACATACATGCGCATTTTGTAATTTTTATGACGTTATATAATTGTGATGTAAGTTGCCCACATAAAAGAGCCCACTTCGCGAATAATAAATTTGGTAAGTTACTAGATGCAGACCTTGAGGGATTTTAGTAGTTGCTATACTCCGTATTGTTACTAAAAAAAGGTTACGGGATTTCCAGAAAAATAAGTTTTCACTCGTTTGCAGGGCGGGTGAGAGGATTTGAGTGGGTATCACAGAGTTTTCATTAGTCTGTCGGACTTATACAATGAGAAATCTGTTAGTCCGTGGCATAATTTATTAGTCACGGACTTACGGACATACGTTAATTTCGAGCCCTGTATATATATATATATATATATATATATATATATATATATATATATATATATATATATATATATATATATATATATATATATATATATACGTATCATTGTCATTGAACATGTATTAAATGCACTGCATCATAAAATATAAACAAAAATTTGTAAATCACATTACTCTTTTGCAATTTCATTATCCACGTGAGCATGCGATTTCCAGTAAATAACCACTGCCACTGGATATAACTTGTTTATACGTTTAAGACAATTTATCCGACATCTGTTGTATTCATGAAGAGAGAGTTTATAAATAATGATATGCTTTGATTTAAATTTTTAAAGTTCCATTTACATTGTTTAGAGATCGTTTTCTTTTTTCATTCAGAATTTCCTCTGATAAAATTAAATTGGTCAGTGAAATGCATCCAACATAAACTCAAAGGAAAATATCGAACCGAATCGAAATCGTGATGAATTATTTTAGCCCTAGCAATTTGTCATCTTTTGCTCTCGAACCATCGGTATTTTACTAGCCAGTCGGGCTACTCAAGGACTTATAAACAACTTATTTATAAGTCCTTTGGCTATTGCAAAAATAAATTTTAGTAGCCCAAGGAAATTTTCGGTAGCCTCGCGGGCTAGGCTAGTGATTTCTGGGGATGACTGGTGAAGATGAAAATTCAGATCACCATGATGGTGAGAACGCTAAATCTCAATCTGGCCGATTTCATGTTCATAATGTTGATCATGAAAGTTCAGGTTTCACTCAGTGATAAAAGAGTTGAACAGTGGCTGGAGTTTTTCATATCCCCCTTTCAAAGATAATACTAATACTAATAATAATAATAATAATAATAATAATAATAATAATAATAATAGAGAGAGAGCAGAAAACACTTAAAATAGGCCTATCATACATTTCAGCAAATATTAAAACTAGATCTAGTCGTATATTGAATGTTCTTAGTATACCATATACACAGCGTATATTTTCCGGTGCCCAGATATCTCTCTTTCTCTCTCTGCCATATAAAATAAATCTTTGAATCTTAATAAAAAATGAATGAAAATAAATAAATAAATAAATGAAAAGAAGAAAAAAACGCCAGTCCCCCCCCCTCCCCTCCATGTTAGTATACCATATCCACCTTCGCATCTCTCGTCAAAATATATTGTATTTCAATAAAAATAAAAGAAGAAATTAGTTCGCTAAAAACCCCATTTTATCAAATGTCTTCACAGTAACGTTACTTTTTAAAAAATATTACACATTGTTTAAAGTTACCCGCGCTTCACGATTGGTCTTTCCCGTTTTAATATGGCGGCGCGCTTATGCTATGCAGTTCAGAAAAGATTTTTGCCCTGGTTCATCTAAACTACTGTAGATATTACAATAAAATTTTCAGAATATGAAGGTTAAGGTCTATTCTATCTCGGATGCCATTTATTATGCAGCCCCACCACTAGATTTCTTCTGGTCTTCTTTGGTCTTCTGTGGTTTTCATTTAGTATCATCGCATTAAGTAATATGACATTTGCGGAAATATTGGTCGTTCAGGCCTGGCTTTTCCACTATGTCCCGGGTATGAACATGAAGTTGAAGCCCGCCACATGACACCCAATTTAGCCCGATGTAAAGGACATATTGTAAAATACCCTAAACATGCAAAATCCCGACACGGTAAAAAAAGTTGGCACTCATTTCTAATGTTATCTTTGACAAGTGTAGGTTACTCAGGTGGGTTGTTAGAGGGCGTTGGCATTGACTAACAGGTATGATGGATTTGTCATATGGATAATTTTGGGAAAGTCTACATAAAAAATCAGTAAATTGAGAAAAACTACACTTTAAATCAAAATTATTAGAATTGTTTACATTGATGTCTGCCATTTTTATCATCTAATGTTGTTTCAAACATTAGAGAGTTCCTCAAGGGAAGTAATCAAATTTCTACTTTTCCCATCAATTCAAGCATATTTTATTCAACCACTATTCAATAGTGTTTAAAAAACCCATAAAAAATTAAGCTAAAACTCAAAGCTAGTATCAAATTAGATATGTTGGTTACTTTCTCTTATTATAGATGGTCTGTTATTAGTCAGAATATTTAATTAAAGTTTAAATGATTAACACTGTAGCTAATGGACTGAGCTTTTGCCTATCTTGATATTTAGATAGCCAGTGCATCGTAATTATGACTTCAATGCAGACTAAACTTTCAGAACTCAACTTTTTATGGATATACTAAATATTTATGATAAAAAATCTGTTTTTCATGACATAGCCTATATCACCTTTTTTCAATATTGTCTGACTCTTATATGGACAAGTACTTAATACCTTTATAATTATGTCCATGGCCATTGGGGTTGTTACATAAACCATAAATCTCTCTGTTCTCTTCATCTGACAACTTTTTACTGCGGAAAAAGATACCATAATCAAATCAGCAATTGAAACATACATAAATTCAAATTCAAATTGTTGGGTCTGGTAACATGATTAATAATTAAAGTTCTATTGTAGGTCTACATACAACCAACATCTTATCTCATTTTATAGAATTAGAAAATTAACAGAAATAACAGTATAAATCATTTATAACACATATACACTACATGGTCAATTTTAATTTCACCATTCAGGTCATTATACCATTGTAAATTAAATACATTATTTTTATTATTTACATATAAAGGGTAGTATATAAGAGTATTCCAAACTAAATCCTTCACAATTATCATGCATTTAGAACTAAAATGCATAGAATGATAATTTTCAGGACATTGAGAATGTTATACTTTCAGGTCATTATGCCTTACCAAATAAATAAGTAAAAGAGATTGAGAACAATTATATACAGAGATATTCAAACAAAAGTGTTAGCATGTATTATATGCTTTAATTATACCATGAAATTAAATGTACTTATCTACTGTAGAAAGGCTATGTTGTTGCATTTTCAAGGTGGGAGGATTTAGTTTTATACATTCAGTTAAGTATGATGCTGTGAATCTCAACAAGGATGAAATTTGCAATTGTTATACAATAATAAAACTATTGAACAATGTCAAAATGTGTTCAGTGGAGTGAAAATATAGATAACTTTTTCAAATTAATTCAATGTAATTGATATGAATATGGAGCAGAAACTCCAGTTTCACCTCCAAAATGGCGGAAAAGGGAAGTAACTCTAATTTCATGCATTCAAAAACTATCTGTATTTCTATACCTGTCTTTTTCAATTGCTAAAAGGTGTGCACTGATTCTGAGTTTGCAAATTTCTGCTCTTACACATTTTTTATTATAATACATATCAATAAATCACTGCAAGGTTGTGTGAGATATACTAAAGGCACCAAAAGTCCCATATTGAATTGAGACTTGTAAATTGTGGAGAGTTAGAACTGAAGGCAAATTAAGGATTTCTCAACAACTTTGTAAAACTCACTGCAGAAATTTCATAACAAAAACATATAATTAATTCAAGGTAATGTTCCCTTCACTGTTAAACAGATTTGTTATTGTTGTTCCGTACCCTGAATTACTGAACAGTTACATCTAATGAATACAGAGATGCGGAAAGGTGCAGGTCATGTCGACAAAACTGACTAAATTTGTCCGTGTCCAATAAATATTCATTGAGAGCTGGTCCAAATGTCTGACATGGTGGGCAAAATATGTTTTTGATAAAATAATCTTTAAATGCTCCAATATCATGGTCATACATGTATCAGTGTTTGCAATAGAAGAGTTTGCTTTTGAGGCGTCTAAATGAGTTTGATTGAGGGAAGAGCAAGAATGAATGGCCTATTAGATTTTTTCCCGGGGCAAACCCTAGTCAAAAAGGAAATTAACAACTTCAGAGGAAAAAATAACAGTAAATTATGAAATAAATAGAAAGGAGAGAGGCTTAAAGAATTTTGGAAAGAGGGTCATGAGTGGCGTGTGCGAAGGTGTAGGGATGAAATGCAACTACTGTACGGAGAGTAATGTGACTCCTCGCCCTCGGGTACACAACAGAAGTTTTCGACATCTCTGTGAATATGACACATCATCTTACACGTCACTCTAAAAACTGAATTTTCTACATGTAAATGACCTTTTCGTAGTAACAGTTGTACATTTAAAATGAAAATGATCGATTTAAGTCTGTGCAAGAATCATGCTAGCCCAAAGGTGTTTGACACATTCCCTCAATACAGTAGTATTATAATAGTGTACCGTACTATTGAGGGAATGTGTCAAACACCTGTGGGCTAGCCTACCCAGATAGCATGCTAACATTGGCCCAACGTTGGCCCACCATCATCAGTTACATTGGTCCAACGTTGGCAAATGACATTGGCCCAACGTAACTTTGCTCATTGGGCCAACGTTGCTGCCAACGGTTGGCCCAGCGTTGGGCCAATGTAGCATATTTAATTATACAACGTTGGACCAACATTGGGCCAATGTAAGGTTATACTTCACAACATTGGGCCAACATTGGACCAACGTTTACAATTCTTTTCCAGCAGTGGGCCAACAATTGGTCAGCATATTCAATACAGTAATTAGCCATATATTGGACAAGAATAACTTTCCTCGTATGTATTGAATGATTCTGGTTGATATAGCTGCCTTGGATGCTCTCATGGTATATAATATCACAATTTTTTGGGATGCCATAAAGTGGTATCCCAGCTTGAGTCGATGGTATGAAAGATGGTATATTCTGGTTGATATAGCTGCCTTGGATGCTCTCATGGTATATAATATCACAATTTTTTGGGATGCCATAAAGTGGTATCCCAGCTTGAGTCGATGGTATGAACCATACAATCCATATAAATAGTCTTTCCAATTCTTTGGAATGAGCATTTGCATGTGTGGTTTGTACTAAGGGATTTAGTAACGCTGACAAAAACTGTGATCAAGTAAACCAAATTTAAAAATATCAATACAGTTAAACTTTGGAAACTCAAATTTCTAAACTCAGATATACTCCCTTAAACTCTAAGTGTAATTTTGTCACAAACAAATGTCAGTAAATCAAATTTAGTTCAAAAACTTGAAGTCGACCTGAATCTTAAAAGTAATAATATCATGACGTCCTTTGTGATTTGAGTTATCAAAAGTTTGACTGTATGTTCGATACATGCTGGTTTCAACATGAATAATCAGGAAGGATGAGAAAATCTATTTTACCAGGATTTTATTTACAATTTATCAAAAATGCAGTAATTTTCAGAAATCTAATATTAAAAAGTTTGTGAAACAAACATGCCCCTGACTTTCAAATGGATCTTTTAAGCCATTATTCTCCATTAAAGTTTATTAATTTTCACTTTGTTGTTCCCTCTCTTCACTCAGCTCTCTTGTAATTGTGTCCCTGGCCACGCGTCTTGCCTTTTCTCTTTTTTTTTTTTCTTCTCTCTCTTTTCTTCCCCCTTCCCGATCACATGCATATCGAAACCACTCTTTTGTGATTTCTGCAATTTCACACTCTGTTGCCTAACTGCAAAGGCGGTTTGTACGAACTGCTCCTGGAAATAATTAATAAAGCACATATGTTGAAGGTATAAAGGCAACAATTTGATGTAATTAAAACCAATTTCAATAGAATTTTATCTAAAACTGTGGCAAGATTAAGGGGTACAGTATTTAATGTGAAAACAAGATGTGTTTGCAGAGGTCCCCCACAACAGCAAAATGCATATAAGGCAGGAATCATTGTATCATGCAATTTGAACCATACCCATCCGTATGGACCTTAATCAGGGATTTTTTTGTATTTACTTTGGGTCCAGTGAAATTGGGAAAATTTCTTGACATTTTAGTAATTTTTTTGAATTTTCAACATTGTCATCTACATATATAGAACAACAGGTTCAGTGTACAGTAAAAATTGTCGAAAATCCGTCGCTTTCCAACGGTTCACATCAAATAATGACCTTGGTTTCTTAGCAAATTCTGAGGGAATGCTATTTTTTAAGTTCACTAGACAGTCAGATATCTTTTGAATGGCTCTGTTACCAAGTCTACAGTGTAAAGGGCCTTTCATCCATAAAAGAATAAGGCGTTTCATAACTCCTAAACAAACTAGGTGCATGTAATCAATGGGTATTTGAGTAATCATGCCTATGCTAAGTTGTGTCAGTGGTGTTGGACCCAAGTGGTGGTCTTCGTCTCTCATTTCGTCAAATGCCACATCAGTTCTTATGGCAGAACCAGTTTCAGGAAAAGTCATTTTTCCCATCCATACTCCATCTTGGATGCATTTATCGCAACCATGATAGCCAGAATAAGACTTCACATTTTTTACAAATGCCCTTGCAGGTGTATCACACACAACAGAGTCAAGCATGATACACAAATGTTTACCAAAACATGTGACACCTCCTTGAATCTGCAGATATTCATCAACAAAATCCCCAAGGTACTCATAAAGGTCATTTGGCTTGGATGTCCCAGAATATAAACCAATAATGAATGGTTCTTGATTTGGAATGTTCTGTATTTTTCCAGTTATGGGCCAAAACTGGTGACTGGTACTTTTAAACAAGGGCAAACCATCAATGTTTATCTGGAGTATCAGAACAAAATCTTCGGGTAAACATTCAATACAGTGCTGAACTCGTGTGTTTACATTTGACTCAATTCCAAAATAGTAGTACTGCCCTCCACACTTATCCATAATTGTATAATTAATTGTTGTTTTCAGCAGAGTGCTGGGATCCTTAGGCAAATCCTGATGGTAGATGCGTAGAATTTGTAACAATTCAGATAGTGCTGAATTTGCAATTTGACATTTCACAGCCCATTCCCTCAGTTTGTCAGATAAAGTTGTAGTCTCCTCATCACATGAATCTGATTCCATGTCCGAGTCTGACAAAATATTATTTGGTTCCATATATTTCTCAATATCATGTGATGAATCATCATCATGCTCTAAATCACTATTTTGTGATACCTCAGAGATTGGACAATTATAAGAACCATCAGAATCTGATAATAGTACAGTACTACTATCCGATTCTGATTGTCTAGGAGGGTCAAGATCCCCTGAAGCCATGATGCCGTGACTGCTATGCGCATTTTCTATGTCTAATAAATGTTGTGCAACCCCCCTCCTAACTTGTCGCCTCATTGACCAGTAAGATTTCCCATCTGCCATGACTGATGAGTGCAAGGCCAATAAATGTGGTTTTAATATACAGTGAAATAACTCATAAAATTGATTTACACACCCTGTCGACCAAAAGATTACTGCAATTTTGATATATATGCAATAATGTGATGCGTTACCGCCTTGAATACCTGAAAGCAAACGTCGGCAGTTTTATTGGTCATGTGATCACCAAATATAAAACTGGTGTGTATCACGTGATAATAGCGTGAAGCGCGCGGAAATAACATATATAGTTCTGAAAACGTTCGACAAATCAAAATTTTTAAAAATTATCAAATACTTATACATCAAATGTATACATTTACACTGATACATATTTAAAGAACAAACTATAAGTAGATCTACAATTGACTCTAACTGACTGTTTTTTACCAATACAATTGAGTTACTGACAAATGATGCAGCCTAATGTTACTATAAAAAGACACTTTCTTAAGAATCGTTAGAATCAAAAGCTCGGATACGTTTTCTTGCTAAATTGATAATGGTAATAAAAAAAACCCCCAGATATATACTCACATTTTTCTGTGCTCTCTCTACGATGAAACTTCTTCGACTAACGCGGTTGGTCATAAAATATACTCAAGTCCGGCCAGTTTCAAGATCAAATATCATAATTACCATGGCAATCGCACGATCTCCAGCAGGGATATGATGCAAGGGATGACTTGACCTATATCTTTGCTCGTATAACGCTGTTATCTTAGAAATCGTGCCGCTAAAGTGGCAAAAGTTGGTGTTGTGAAATCGGACACCGAACCGAAGTTTTCAGATTTCTTCTGATTTTTAAAACTTTCATATGCAAAAAAAATATAAATGAATAAAGAATTGTATGGATGAATGGGAAATCGAATGTCAGAATGAATATATGAATTATTAAATGAACAAGAAAAAAAAAAGAAAGAAAGAAATTTAAGAATGAATGAAAGAAAGATAGAGGGAGAGAAAGAAAGTAAAGATAGTAAAGATAATTATTTCTTCTAAATTCATACAAAATGTCACGTTGGGCCAAAAAGTTTACATTGGGTACGTGACATCGGCCCAACGTTGTCCCAATGTTGGCATTTCATCACATTTAACTTGGTGCAAGTTCTACATTGGGCCAACATTGGCCCAACGTTGTAACTCCAACGCCAACGTATGACCAACCGTACAACCATCTGCCAACGTTGGCCCAATGTAGTCATGCTATCTGGGTAGGCCCTATGCTAGGGGCCATAGGCAAAGTCCCATTGATCTAGTTCACAGGCAAACTGTTCAATGATATCAATATTGGGGGTATGTAAGACATATACCCTACTGTGGTACTGTATACCCTCAATATTGATATCACACCTGACATTGGATAGTTCGCCGGTGATCTAATTTCTATTGAAACGGTCGGCTCATACCCGACCGTTTCAATAGAAATTACCGGTGATCCAGTTGGCCCTCCCGATCACTTCAATCAATACAGTACTGTACTGTACTCTAATTTGAGTACTAAATTACCTATGCAGACGATGACTTGCACTGAAGGTTTCTGTACGACTTATATAAACAATTGGTCTCTCCATCGTCATACAGTCGTTTTCCCAGTTCCGAACAGGTTTCTGATTTTTTGTCGTCTTCGTTGTAGAAAGGGAGAAAAGATGAATTTATGTGGTATCAATTAGTTAAGTGTAGTCTAATGAATGAATTTATCAACCACATTAGTAAAAGTCGTACTATACATCATAGTATTATGGGATATTTCAGCAGTGGTAATTTTCCCAGTTCCGAATAACGTTTCCGGTTCCGAACTGGTATCACAAAGGGGCCTCAAATGGGGTATACAGTGATATATTTATATTGTCAACCGTCTTTAATAAAATGTGAGATTGAAAATTTCCTTTTTTCACTCAAAGTTGAGATTTTTGCTGTTCAAACAATGAAAATCGGTCATACATTTATGTGTGTCTACATGACAGTTTAGAAAATGGAAAAAATTGAGGACAAACAGATATCGGTACGATACATTAATCGCCGACTTTCTGATAATGTATTCCATACCTTCAACTTTAAAGATTAATTTGAAGATGACATCTATAACAATATTTATTCCTTCTCACATATAAAGGTGTGTACGAATATAATTTTTTTTTCAGCATTTACATACACTTTTTAAAGGTGACGTCAAATCTTTGATATTGCTTCGATAATAAGTTCAAAGTATACATAACTTCACAGTTCCATGTGAGTGTTTTAAAAAGAGGAGTTTAAATTGAGCATTGATATTTAGATGTGCACGCTTTAGCTAAGACATTGTGTGTATGTGTGTGGATTAGGATATAATAAGGAAATGCTGAAATAGATAGGAAAGAAACACAGATGTGATGAGAGTCGAAATAAGTTTCATTTTCTTTTTAGCCACAAATGGTTATATATGTACAATACCACACAAGAAAGAAAGAAAGAAAATCAAAAAACAAGTAAACAAACAAAAAAAAAAACCCAAATAAACAAAGATTAAAAAAAATAAAAAAAAAACAACAACAATAACAACAACAACAACAACAACAAAATAAAACCCCCAACAACAACAAAAATTCCACCAAATCCCTTTTATTCTGCTTCAAACCAATCTTTTATTTTCAAAGAGCTCATAATTTCCCTGTATTGCGCCCTTTCCTTAATTTCTTTCTGCTTGCTGGTATTCCCGTCTCCCTTTTCTCATGAAAGAAGTGCAGAGTTTCAATTTCCTTCCTCTAAATTTGCCAGTCTCTTTATCCTCTCTCTTCTCAATACAACACCCGCCTTTGTTTCCTTCCTTTTATCCTGTATGCCCCATTGTCTTTTCATGCATAAACAAATTTTGTGTACCAGCGCTTTTCCCCCTTTAGCATGTATTTTAGGGGCAAACTCATGGTTGGTTTAAAAAGTGGAACAAAATTTTTAAACAATATTAAACAAACCTGAACTGTAAATTCATTTCAGGGCTATCCAAACTTCAGAGGAATCATGTGATTATGGTGGGCGGGGTCAGACTTTAACACTGTAAATTTTACTTTTCGTAACGCAGCCTGGGGATATAGAATCATAAATTGATGTTTCAAAAATAAAGTTGAATTGGTGTGGCTGAAAAATGTCAAACTCTGCCCCCTTTCCAATTTAAAATGTCTAGATCCACCTATAAATAAGAGAGAGGTTGAGGGGAAGGGCGTGAGAACATGGAGAAGAAACGCATACTATTTTGGAGGAAAGTAGAGTTTGAGATGGGAGATCGTGTGCTGCTCAAAGGAAAGGGGGTGGAAGATTGTAATTAGTTTTATTTCTATACAACGTTGATTAGTGACAACTTTCTGTCCACTCCGTGTCCTGACGAAGAAAATATATATATATATATATATATATATAAATAAATATATATATATATATATATATATATATATATATATATATATATATATATATATATATATATATATATATATATATATATATATATATATATGTACATAAAGATGATCTAGGGGAATGTATAATGTATATAAACCTTACATATGACCTTAAATATTATTATAATAATGATGTAATGTTAATCTGTTCTTTACAAAGTTGGAGTCTCTAATTTGATTTACTCAAAATAGTTTGCGGCCGCGAAACTTAAGTAACTTGGGGTATGTTCCCGTTGTCTTTCAAAGTTGAAATACTCAGTGAACGCAGGAACAACTTGGACTTTGTGTAACGCTATTGTAAATCTGTCGTCTTTCCCCTCAGGTATTTTGCATCTGCCGCATAGAATACCCAACTCTTGCATTCGCCTGGTCTTAACTTGCCTCCCATGCACAACACTAGATAATGCTTTAGTATCACATTAATTACAAGAGGTAAAATAGACTCAGAAATGGAAGCTTCACGCGAAGCTGTCTTGAGACTTTTGTTTTTGTGGGTTTTTTTTTTTTGTGTTTTTTTTTATTATTATTATTAAAGATTCTTTAATAATAATTATTATTATTTTCCTTTTGAAATTTCACTTTCAAAATGCAGCATTCTTAAAACCATTTACCGTAGTTTCCAGGGGAGGTCCCCCGAACCCGTACCAGCAGCAGCTTCGTGTCTCAATGAAGCCTTGGGTTTCAATTGTGCACCCCCTTCCCAACCGCCATTGACTTTTCTGTATCCGCCTCTGTATTGTCCGTTAAATCTGTACAAGCTTAGCTTTTAAAAAAGCTTAGAATGCAAACCCTGTAGCATTTTTAATTGCGAGGAAAATGGTACTTGTGGGTCAGTTTAAAATGAAGACCCTTTTGTATGATGTTAGCTAGGTTGTTGTCTAAATAATAGTTAATACCTCCTTTCTAATGTTTATTTATGTTTAGACTTGGGTTGGGAAAGCTGACCGTCGGGATAACATTTCGTACAGTTAGACATGGAAAAAATCGTACAAAGTACGCAGTACTTGCTCCACCAACTTCAACACCTAAAGAACACGAACTCCCCGTCGAGGCCTCTTGTGCCCAAATAATCGCTGGGGAAGTTTGCATAAGTACAAAGAATGTTACAAACTGCGCAGTAATTGCTCCACCAATTAAACTGCTAGAAATCCTTGATACTCCGCCTTCATTTACTCGGAACTTTTCGAGATTTTCTATAGCCAGATAATGTACATACGCTAAAAGGTACGAACATCTAATTAGTATTACGCGGGAAAATTCTGTTGGATTATTCCACTGCTGCCGTGGGAAAGGTTACACGAATGTTGATTTCCAAAATATGAATATCCTTCATATTTATACATGTTTATGTGGCATCCACTAATTTGTCTAATAATATGTAAAGTATTCTTTTTTATTTTTAGAATGCACTGCATGTAAGATTTATTTATCATTTATATGCATTCACTAAAGAAAATCACCCCAAGTCATAATGTCTATCCTATTAAAATCTCTATCCTCATATACTCCTCTCTGCGTTTGAAAGTACGGTAAATACTATTCGTTTGGAACGCTTAATTGTAACATTGATTTAGTAATGAGCATTGCCTTTGAATCAAGGGTATTCTTTCTTCATTTCTTTTCCTTTTAAGCGCATTAGAAATATCGATGTCATGGACAATACAAAACATACACTGTCTGACCTCGTAAAGTAAAGGCTATGTTTTCCCAGCATGCAGCATAATCAGGTCGCACATGCGCATTTCCAGATTAGATATCAACGTAATATGCAAACCCCCGACGGGGTTTGCAATAACACAGCTGCTCAGCATGCAAATTCACCCATTCTTTTGTACACGTCAATTCATTATTACATTGTTCTCCCCGTATGGAGCCTCATTAAACATGGCCGCACGCACCTGCCTTGCGCATAGCGTCATTATGTCACAGCAGACGAATGTAGCTCTAGTTTGTCATGATATGTTGTTTGTTTATATCGGAAAATAAGTTAGTAATATGCCGTATTTGTGACTACGATGGTTTGTAAAACTGATAGATCTAGTGTTTATTTGTTAGATGACTTTATGACAATAAGGTTCAAATTCCGCGAAAAAATGCATGTTCCAATCACACGAATTTCAGCAGTTCGGAACTAGGAAAATGTCAACAAACATTCAGACGCATGGTATTGGACTGTTGTGCCACTAAATTGTAATAAAAAGGGTGGAATATATAATCGGAAACTTAGTCTTTATAACGATAAGGCATAGAATTATTTGCCATTTATATTAGTCTAATACGAAATCAAAAAACGAATCAATTTCGAGTAACAAAATGGCGGAATGAACAATTTCGCCGATACCAACTAGATTCAAAGTGCTGTATCTTGAGACCCTTTTTCACTTTCAAAGAAAATTCTTATATTTTTTAATACTTTTATGAATTGTCTTTATGAAATAAAAAGTTCTGTATGATACGCTCTGTCTGTAAAGAACTGGTGGGCTACACTTTTTAAATTATTCGGAACTGGAAAATATTCGGAAATAGGAAAACGACTGTATACTATACATGCAATCATTACAATGCTCTGCTACAGAACAACCGACCGTCACTAAAAGTCGTAGTCGGAGTCGGCGTCCGTATTTGGAATGGGATGTATTCCTGTACGCGTCCGCTTCGAGTTTTACATAATGTCCCATTCTTTAAGATTCAAAATTCAAATTCTATTGACATAAACCATACATGTTGGCATTATCAATATATAACAGAATATTCAACTAAAAATAGAAAAAAAATAAACATAGTATGAATGAACAAGTTATAATAAAATATTTTTAACATTCATATCATAAATCAGACTTGTAATATTATAGAATAGATATTTCCAAATGGGCGTTGTTAATAATGATAATGTAGTAATAGATAGCAAAACAATGATTCACAACACATGCAAGTCATTTCAGAATGGTAACAGAGTAGATATGTTGAGCATTAGCAATAATAATAACTTACGGTAAACTGTTAATATGTTGATAGAGGGTCCGACAAACTTTTTGATATATGGGTTATATAAAGCTAAGATATGGAAAGTTGTGTAAATCTTGCTGGAAGAGGTGGTATTTTAACATGAGAATCTATGGGGAAAAGGAATTACTATATCATGGCATATCATGTTTGTTTGTATAATACATAGTTTAAGCTACAACACGAGTTTTTGACGGATATAGTGAATATAAGAGAGAAACGGGATCCATGGTTTTGGTTTGCGCATGCGCTCTCATCACCAGTATTCGCGAGGAATGGTACAAAAATATAATCGAACTGTTTGAACCTGGTTGTGCGCTGAGTTGTTTAATCTCTCATACGTAGATCTCTAGTTAACCTCTTGGGACGTAAGTATGATATAGGAACAAAAGAACAAAGATATTTCTACCTTCTCAATTACAAATTTGTGAAGGAATCTTGTAGGGTAGGGTGGGGCAAAACGCCTACTCGGTGTCAAACGCCCATGGGGTATATTTCAGTTTCTGATCACAAGTGATCACTCGTGAGCGTTTCTTTTAAGGCGCAAGAACGAAAAAAAAACTATGGCGGGGTTTTTGTGAACTTGTAAGCATTTTTATGATATAAAAAATTGTTTTATTGGTTGAAAATAATGATTTTTTCAGGATAAGATTTTGATTTTTATCAACTCCAAGATAGATGTTAATATTTCAATAATGGATAAATTAACTATTGCATTCGTGTGGATTTTGATCGAGTTAGTTTTATTGACCGAGTTATGTTTTATCATGACTTCGTGTCCCATTCTTGCTGTTGAATCATGATTGTAAAAGTAACTTTTTTCAAGCAGACATATGGCGTAAAACGTCAAAATGGCGTAATTTTTCGTCGGTCAAATGACGTATTAGCTTATGACGTCGTAGATCATGTAAATATCAATGAAAAGTACGCTAAATATGGCTTTTATGTCACATTATTTTTATTTCATAAATATTGGCAGGGTAAATTGCATTATGGGAAAAAGTTAATGATGCTTTAATGAGCAATTGTAGATTTAATGACACATTAACTAATGACACATTAATAATTACTTAATACAACATATATTAATGTATTCATTATCTAATGAGTTATTAAAAATCTAATGATATATTAGGCTTAATGTTTCATTAAATTTAATGTACGTTTGATACAACCGGGTCCAGAAATATATTTAACAAGAACAACATTAATGCAAAGCATCAATTCGCCGGCAGAAGCGAGTACTCATAAAATTTTTCGATTTTTGTGAATAGAAGTCAATTTGATGGGGTACCCATACCATCTGATTCTAATTATTTGTTTTCTTTTTGTTGACAAGTAAGGTTTTCAATATCTCACCACATGATGTAATTTCATTGTTTTCCCAGCAATTTTTCAGAAGTTTACAAACAGACATCAATTCGGTCTTTTCGTTATACAAAGTTATTTCCCATTTGGGACGGTATCTGACGTAAAACGCTTATGACGTGGAAATGCAAAATCTCCCATCATTATAATGACCCCTGATACCATATATGTACATATGCCTTCTTGCGAAATTAATTTTTATCTTTAATATCTAAATACTTTTTATGGTTATTTAAAATATAGAATATACATTATCAGTTGCGTATTGCACAGTATTTTTTTTTTTTTTTTTTTTTTTTTTTTTTTTAGTATTAAAGCATATAAAGTGAAGGAGATCTGTAATGACAGATTCTATATGGAGTTCTGAATTAATGAAACCTCTATCTCCTCTCTCTAATACAACAAAAAAGGTACGTCATATTGACGCTTAGAGTTAAGATCATGAAAATCTGATTAGACCTCATTACACTTCTAAAACCAACAAAAGCAGTAAGTTCATATCTACGAATGAAACACAATAGATAAAATGCGTTTTATGATTTAGGTTTGATCATCATCTCTTGGTCCGTCAGTGGCAAATATTTTCATGGAGCGACCATCAGGCAGTTTAACAATAATATTCCTATCTGTAAGGGACGGCGGAATTGAGTATTTATGAGGTATTGCAATACCTCGATCCTTCTTGGTTTACTTTCCTATCGTTAGAATGAATAATATTAGGCACTGTGCTAGGGCACCATAGGCAGTAGTGGATACGGTGCTACTGTAGGCAGGCGCGGATCCAGAACTTCATGTACCGGGGGCACCTCACAATTAAGGGTCGAATTGGGAGGGTATGGGAGGGGTCCGCCCCTCCCATAGGTGGGGGTTCGGGTGGCCTCCCCCGAGAAAAATTTGCAAAAATGAGGCAAAACTGTGCAATCTGGTGCTCTTTTTTGCATTATTCATCAATATTTATTTGACTTCAAATATTCCGCAAAAACTCTGAAATCGGAAGAAAACTGTCGTAATATTTTCGGTCAAAAATTATCATGTTCACCCCTCCCTCCCATAGGTGGGGATGGGGTTTCCCTGAGAAGATACGACAAAAATCTTGCAAAATCGTGTGTGCTATATCAGGCCCCTTTTGTTCTAATTCACGGAAATTTTATCAGACATGGATCCAGATTTTCAGTTGGAGGAGGCGTAAAACTCGGCGCAAGGTCTAGGGACTGCCTATAGGTCCCCGGTGGATGCAGGGTAGATCCTTGATAGGGTGAACAAGGTGCAAAGTCCCCCTCCACGGAAGCTCCTGTACTTGAGACTTTTTGAGATACAAAATACGTTGTGAAAATAAACTATTCTAGAAATGGCTATAAGTGAAATCCATCTTGTACATCGCGTAGCTTCAGTACAAGGGTTTCAAAAATTTGTAGTGAAGCTACACGATGTACAAGACGTACTAGAGTAAAGTTGTATGGATAAGTAAAATCCATCTTGTACAGCGCATAGCTTCAAACATTTGTAACATTTGCTACACGGTGTACAAGTAGCCATACGATTTTACTCGCCTGAGGCCAAGTGGCCGAACATTTGTGCGCTGGATATTAATTTGGATTGCATATATTTTTCGCTTACCTCTGAAAGATATTATGGATTATAAACGGGGATCAGGGGGAGATTTATCATGAAATTGATTGTGAGTGAAGCGAGTCAATGATATTTTTTTAATTGCAAATTTAAAGAAATATGAGAGAATAACTGGCGAGCGAAGCGAGCCAGCTAAATTTTGGAAATTTAAGACAGAAATGCAGTAAAATAGGCCCTAAAATAGACTATTGTTCCCCCTTCGGTGGGCTCTGCCGGGGGGGGGGCGTGCCCCAGTGCCTCCCCCCCTCCCGGCTGGATCCGCGCCTTGTAGGAGTATTGAACAACCTGTTTCAGCAACCATCAGTTGGAACTCTTAATACCTTCTGTTCTTTGTTTTCACTTATACGGCTCATTGTATGAGCTGGCTACGTATCTCCTTGATATGCATTACACGGCACAGTGTATGTGCTGGCTTTGTATCTCTTTTGTATGCTTTACACGGCACACCGTATGTGCTGGCTACGTATCTCTTTAGTATGCTTTACATGGCACAGTGTATATGCTGGCTACGTATCTCAAAGGTATGTTTTACACGGCACAGTGTATGTGCTGGCTTCGTATATCAAAGGTATGCTTTACACGGCACAGTGTATGTGCTGGCTTCGTATCTCTTTTGTATGCTTTTCACGGCACCGTATATGTGCTAGCTACGTATCTCAATGGTATGCTTTACACGACACAATGTATGTGCTGGCTACGTATCTCCTTAGTATGCTTTACACGGCACAGTGTATGTCCTGGCTACTTATCTCTTTGGTATGCTTTACACGGCACAGTGTATGTGCTGGCTCCGTATCTCCTTAGTATGCTTTACACGGCAAATCGTATGTGCTGGCCACGTTTCTCCTTAGTATGCTTTACACGACACAGTGTATGTGCTGGCCACGTATCTCAATGGTATGTTTTATACGGCACAGTGTATGAGCTGGTTACGTTACGTACTTTCAGCCATCGGGTTTTTTGTTAGCTAAATGAGGTATGACATTTATATCTAATATCAGTAATTGATATGTCGTCAATTCATTAGTAGTATTATCATTTTGTAATCCGTTGCACGTGACTCGTATATTCTAAACATAAAAACCTGTCTATCATACTAAGAAACATTTCATGCCTAATGAGCTACTATTCTTCTGAAACATAACCCAACAAGGATGAGGATGTGAGCGAGCGTACAGGATTATCACCAGTCTGAAGGATGTGGTCACATGATCATAATCCTACGGCGGTTTTACATACTGTGGCGATGACATTAATATATGGCAACAAACATGTATTTTCATTGTGTTTTTTTATCCTACGTCAAGTCCAAGGTATTAAAGTCGAGTTAAGAAGTTATGGTACCATTTTGATGATGTTAATGTGAAATATTAAAGCTCCACCTTAAACGGTTCTTTAATAATGACCAACGTTTATGTTTTTGAAAAGTGGGTCGAACTTCAAAGTCAAAGTCATGGGGTCAATTGTTTTGTACAGACACTCAGTGAACACAAACATGAAATATGAAAGGTCTATCAGCAGTAGTTGAAGAATCACGGGAAAGATTGAAGTTTACAGACAATGTTGCAAGGTAAAAACAAAATTGGTACAGACAGAAAGGTCTAGCCATAGTGAACACAGCCCTGTGTTTAATAGTTTTGAATGTATGGAATGTATGGCCAAGGTTAAAGGTTTTTGTCTACGCCGCCGACGTGGACGAAACGCCGACACTAGGGCTATGGCATTAGCTCTCTGGACATTCGTCTCGGCAAGCTAATAAATAAACATTGTGACTACTTTTAAATATATTTATTTTTCACCTTTTCCAATAAATTATCAATTAAAATAATAAGTTTAAAATGAAGCCAATACCTCTGATGAGACAGATCTAGAATGATCAGGGTTTATATAATTTTCACTTTCTTAATGTTTAAAATACCAAACTGTATACTGCAATTGAAATCCAATTTTTAATCCAATGTAATGTAATAACAATACTGTTTAATATTCATAATACTGTTTGAGTTTGTGAGAAGTAAAGGTACACTTACAAAGAGAGAGCAAAATTCATACGCAGAGGTATACATGTACCTTGTAATGGATTTATCTTTATTTGATTTGATGTATTTAAGAAACTGTGAAATGCTGACATTTGCCAAATTCCGTGTAAAGAATTAATGAACAAAACACGCACCAAATGATTTATTAAGATTATAAATAGACTGGAAAATAAATATATAACACACACACACACACACACACACACACACAATGGAGGAAGCCAGAGTACTAACCCCACGTTTTTCTATATACATACTATCCGAAGTCCTGGTCCCGTCCATAAATACTTAGAAGTTAAACACAAAAAAAGTCAATATATTTTCCAAAAAAAACCCCAAAAACAAAACAAAAATGGGGGGAAGGGAGGAGATGAGATGTTAGTACATACTGTTTTTCTAGTGTGTTATAACTCATTCTTTTTAAAGTGTACAGATGATTTACATTTACGACATAATTTTTCCCATAGTAAATTATATGTACCTTGATAATGTAAAAGTCAAATACAATAATGTCACACAGAACCATTCACCATGGAAATCTGTGAGAAGCGTAGCTACTTCAATAGCTGCATTGAAGCTAAAATGAGAATGTAACCTATACCTTAAAAAGAAAATGTAACTAGATATACATTGCTTTCACAAGCAATATACAAGCACTGTAGAAATAAACGTGTACTTCGCTGTAGCACTGTTTCATTGCAGATTGATTATATTTCATCGTTGGCCTCCCCTTTGTAATACACTGCATTTTCATCCATCTCATTAAGTTTCACTTCATGCAACAATCCTGGAGGCAATTGCTTCTCTAAGCTATCCCATATAAATAAAACGATGTTTTCCGCAGAACTAAAATATATTTATGAGACCATATATTAATTATATGACGTATCAAAAATCATCTTTAATATTTCATTACCTTTCATAGATACCCTTCTTTTATCATTTAACAATTTGCTAAAATCCAATTTTTTTGTCTTTACAATAATACCTGAAACAATTTCATATTTAGTATGATTTTTGAAAATTTTGTTCCCTATAAACCTTTTCAAATATAATAGCTATCATTATTTATGATTTACAATGTGATATATCTAGTAATTGCCATATTTCTTTTAATATTGTTTAATTTAGCATATCATAAAATGTCTACAATTCTAGTAAAAAACACAGGGGCTTGTAGTTATGCATTTTGAGTTTTTATGATAAAGTAAATCTTTAAAGTAAAGTAAACTTGAGTGAGCTCGCTAATTATACATAGAGGCGAGCCGCGAGTGTATACTGTGTGATTGGTGAAAAGTTACTCATGCCTTTTTCAAGTCAATCATCATTTTATAGCAAGTACTACATAGCTTCTAATATTTTTCATATATACAACAAGAATCCTAAACTTGATATATTTTCAAATTTCGGTGCTAATCATGTGGCTATTTGACACATTATGTACATTAATAGTGTTTGACAACATCCACATGGGACATGCTCACTGCCTTGGGACTGAGAAGCAAAGGAAGAAGACGTTTATTGCTTGAAGACTGTCAAAAGTAGCTGCGAATAAGATATTCATGCATTTTATTAGTAAGCAGGAATTATTTTTCAGAAAGATTTGTACAATGTATTATCCAATCAGATTGGAGTATTGTTGTCATGTGATAAGTAGTTCATGGTATAATATTTCATTCTAGGTCCCAGCAGATTACCAAGAACACAGATGTTTTTACTTTGATTTTTAGTTATAGGATAAATTGTTTAAATTTTTTAGAATTATATCTTTATAAGGTTTTTAATGAGCAAGTGTTAAGTGAGGTCTGTTTATTGAGTTAATCCGGATGGTTTGACAAGAGTGTTAAATTACACTGCTACAGACACAGGTTTATGTGGTAATTTTGGCATTAAAATATTTTTGGCTTTTTTTCCTAGGTTTTTCCTGGGTGGTCATGTTCCTTTTTAGACGACGCTTATCTCTTATGTTAGATTTATTGAAACAATACTAAATATTTTCAAGAATTGCAAATATTATTCAATTTAAAACATGCTGTTACGCTGAAAATAAATCTCTGATTGGTGTAGGGCTATTGCCGTTAGTGTAAGACAGTGACCCAAACTTTCACCAAAAACCTGTATTTTTGCCAATTTTCTGTCAAAATTGACAAAATTCGCCCCTCGATCCCAGGCAAATGGGGCGCTGGATCCGCCACTGAATATTTAATATTCAGTGTTAAATATTGGAGTAGGGTGATATTCTTTAGTCATAGTGCAATAAATCCTGTTATACAGGTACATAAATGATACGATTCTGATATCTCTAAACAGTTATTCCTTATTATGATAGTTCTTCTATAATGCATGGCATCTTTAGTAACATTCTAACTCTGGTCGTACGTTGATACATTTACCTGACTTTATCAGCAAAGAATGGCACATCAAGGTTAATATACTTGTGATCCAATACATCCATGATTGACTTCTGTAAAACATAAATATATTATCCACATAAAGGATCGTGTTGTTATTGTTGTTGTTGCTGCTGTAGTTATTGTTTCAGCTGTTGCAGTGATAGCACTTACTGTTGTTGTTGTTGTTGATGATGATGTAGTGGTTGTTGTTGTTGATGATGATGATGATGATAATGATGTAGTGGTTGTTGTGGTGGTTGTTGTTATTGTTGATGATGATGATGATGATGATGATGATGATGATGATGTAGTGGTTGTTGTGGTGGTTGTTGTTGTTGTTGATGATGATGATGATGTAGTAGTGGTTGTTGTGGTGGTTGTTGTTGTTGACGATGATGATGATATAGTAGTGGTTGTTGTGGTGGTTGTTGTTGTTGTTGATGATGATGATATAGTGGTTGTTGTGGTTGTTGTTGTTGTTGATGATGATGTAGTAGTTGTTGTTGTGGTCGTTGTTGTTGTGGTCGTTGTTGTTGTATCAGTTATATTTATGTAGTAATAGCAGGCTATAATAATACATATTTTAACTTGTCAAGTATTTTGTTCAATTTCATACGAATATATGCGGAAACCTTTTGCATGTATATCATTAATACATTAACCCTAGTCATGCTATAAATTACAAAGAAATAGTGCTGTGAGCTAAATATTTTTCATGTATTTCAAAACTTTCAAAGATGATTTTGTATGTTGTTTTACGAAGATTGTTTCAATGATAATACAGATATATTATAAATCAAACTGTTCAAGGAAGTTTGATGAATACTGTATTTACACGACCATACTCTATACAAAGTTCAGGTAATCTGCAGGTAAAATGACACAAAAAGTGAAATTCAGCTCTAAACGTATGAATTTATTCAAGAAAAATACAATAAACAAGACGGAAAATAATGAAATATGAAATAGAGTAAACGAGATCTATTTGTTAAATACATATGTCCAAATAAGGCAAATTTTGCAATGTCATTTATCTTGATTACACTTCACCCAATGGGAAAACGCATATGAAATATGAAAGCCCTACCTCTTACGATTCAAAAGCTACAACCAATGTTAAATGTTTTGGAAATTTACGTCAAAGGTCACGGTCAAGATCACGAGGTCAAAAATTATCATAGTTGTTGAACTTTCTTATCGATAACATTTTTGTGGTGTTTGGAGGTAAGGTTTTTCAACAAATTGTCGGCATTCCAATGGGCACTAACTGTGCTCCGCTTCTGGCTGACATATTCCTTTATTCATACGAAGCTGAGTTCATTCAGTCTTTGCTTTCGCAAGGAAAAACACAATTGGCTCTTGGCTTCAATTTTACCTACAGATATATAGATGACTTGCTTTCAATTAATAATCCTTCATTCGCGGATTACCTTAGCATCATCTATCCAAGTGAACTGGAGGTCAAAGAAACCACAGAAACTAGTAATTCTACTTCGTATTTAGATATTATGTTGTCTTTCGACATTAATGGTCAATTGAACACCTCACTCTATGACAAACGTGACGATTTCAATTTCGCTATCACAAACTTTCCTTTCAACATTCCATCATCGCCCGCATACGGCGTATTCATATCTCAGTTAATACGTTATTCCAGAGCATGTTCAAATTACAATGACTTTGTTCTGAGGGCTAGGCGACTTTCAGTTAAGCTGCTCAACCAGGGTTATATATGTGCTAGACTAGCATCGTCACTGAGGAAGTTCTACGGTCGTTACGAGACTCTTATTACTCCATATGATATCTCGTTATCCAGACTTTTAAATGATATTCTGGACTGAGACCGATTCCGATCACTTTACACAGATTTGACACCTTCTATACTAGAAGGTTACCTACTTCGACTTCTCCATATATAAATACATATGGAATTCACACGATTTGACTTTCTACGGGGTATATGTGACGGGTGTTGTTAGCAAGCAGGAGATGCTCACTCTCCCCGGGCACCTGATCTCACTCCATCACAAGGGTTCACATATGCTCTTCAAGTAGACATATTTTGTTATTTTCCATTTGTTTTTCATTTTCACTGATTTTGTATGTCCTATGGTTTCATGATTTTTGGACTTGTGGTTTGGATTTATCCATCATCTTTACATAGTGACAGAAAGGTCTTTTCACAGATGTGTAAGCAACACAATAGTCCTAATTGTGATGATTATGGAAACAGTGATCTACACACAGAGCTGTCTTGCATGAATCACACTAGTAACTGCACTCTTTCCCCTCATCTTTTTTCTTTCCTCATTAGGTTTTGCTGTTCTCTGACGTTCAGCAACTAAACAAATAATTAGTCTATTTTCGTCAGCTGTGACCCTGACCTTGACCTTTTGACTCCAAATTAATAAGGTTCTTCTTCTCTTGATAAGTTAGCATATCTTCAAATTCTGTTTGAATATGATGAAAGGTACTTGAGTAAATGTTTGGAGCTTAAAGCAATTGTGTGACTGAATGACGGACAAAGCAAACACTTAATGTCCCCTGTCATACCAAACATGTCAATTCTTACAAGAAATGTTGTCCTGTAAACGCATGATTGATTCAGCAGTCGTACTCTAACATCCAACAGGTGTTTACCTAATCTGGTACATTGCCTTTGTTTAATAATGAATTTAAATCTACGACAACTTGTTTTCAAAACAGACAGCGACACAACATAAAATTTAACTCCCTTCCACCACTTTAATGTTCTGGCGTTAAATATTACATAAGGTATCATCTGGTCAAAAGAGGCAACTCCTCCTACTTTATCTGTCCTTAAGGCTACGCATCCAGTAGATTGCCTGTCAAAAGTAGGTATAGTTTTTGAAGGGTATTTGATGTGAAGAGATTTTGTTATTGTTCATTGCAACGAGATAATTTACCCTTCCATTCAGCGCCACACATTGCTAAATCAGATAACTTCACAATACTTTACAACTCGGTCATACCTCGGACAAACATTGAAAAAGTATTGTGACGTCACGAAATTCCAATAAATATCCTCTGCATGAAACCGATGGGTCAGTTTCTTCTCTACCTTTTTGTCTTTGATACGCTGAGGGATTCGAGCAGAAAATACTGGTTTCGCCACATCCTAGAGTATAAATACATGCATAATTTTGGAAATTCTAATAGTTATCCGTGCATAAAATGCACCTCTGGCCACAGTACACCCTCATCAGGTCCATTACAATGTCATATGTCGCAGCATTTTCTCTGGCTTGCACTTCTGATTTTCCTCAGTATAATTAGAAATGGGAGCAATAAACATTCACAGAGTTACATCTCATGTATGTTTTATCCCATATACTTCTTTAGTTTGTCCAGATTATATTCACAAAACTATAAGATCCCACACCACGGTACCATTCCTTCTTCTTATGGCAAATGCCGGACTGTATACTGCTCCAAGATGAGGCACATTGCCCTTAAATAGCTGACCTTGCTTCTATTTAAGTCGGGTTGCCTTGTCGTACTTGCAAGATGCTGTCGGTCAAGTGAAATAAACTAGTCAAAATCGAGAATCGCTCTCTGGAGTCGAGTTTACTTCACGTGTTGTCCAGTACTCTGATACGTCAAGCTGAACGATGAGGCCCACTGATATTTCCTTCGCTGTTGTGACAATCCAGTTGCAAACATCAGATGTACACTTCAAATCGCAGGCATTTCGCTCTAGATATTGGTATGCATAAAGATAATTTCCATTGTCTGGTAATCATTGTAACTGATGAACAAATTCAAAATTTTCCATGAAGATCGTCAGACTTCAGGCATGTTTTAAAACAATCAGTCATGGTACACCTGTAAATCCCAGGTCAACATGTGGTCGGTCACCACCACACCAATCAATCCTGTGATACACCTGTAAATCCCAGGTCAACATGTGGTCGGTCACCACCACACCAATCAATCCTGCGGTACATTTGTAAATCCCAAGTCAACATGTGGTCGATCACCACCACACCAATCAATCCTGTGATACACCTGTAAATCCCAGGTCAACATGTGGTCGGTCACCACCACACCAATCAATCCTGCGGTACATCTGTAAATCCCAAGTCAACATGTGGTCCATCATCACCACACCAATCAATCCTGTGATACACCTGTAAATCCCAAGTCAACATGTGGTCGGTCACCACCACACCAATCAATCCTTTGGTAACCTGTAAATCTAAGGTCAACATGTGTTCGGTCACCATCTCAACAATCATTTCCAGTACACCTGTAAATCCCAATTCATCATTTGGTCGGTCACTACCACACTAATTTATTTTGTAATCTGCCCACTCATCTCGTCTCTTTCATTGCCTTCCATGATATCTGCAGAATCAAATCCATCATATTCCTCATCAATATCTTCATTTCCAAAGACGGTATTGAAAGAACGTTCATGTTGTCATAAGAACTCTGCTACCAGGTATTTTGAAAACAAATTATGATTTCACTTTTCTTACATTTCAATGTACAAACTAAGCAAATTTAAATTGACATCATGAATTTTTTAAGAAGGAATTCCATCTCTATTTTTAGAAAGTCTCTTCATAATGTTTACAATAATTGGCTGTAAATATGATTTGAATAAGCTATATAGTCGACCTAGTTGTTACCGGTAATATTCCTGGGTCATCTTATAGTGCGTGTATTTGATTCCCGGAATATTCCAGCATTCAAGGTTCAGCATGACTAGGGTTAAGTTCTTATGATTTTTGTTCAATTTAATGCCAACCACCGTGAAAACCTTTTGCCCTTACATGACAAATATATCAACATACTTCCATATACTTCTTCAAGTCTTTCAGATTCATCACCATTCCAGTAATGGGGTCTACCTAAAACAAAGAAATATACATATAAGAAAAAGGTAAATGTGGCATTTGATCTCTAAAGAAGAACCTCAATATATCAATAGCTAACCCAGCAAATTCCTAATAAAATTAAGTAAAATTCACTAAATAAATCAATTAACTTAGTAAAATTTCCTCTCTTTGTTAAAATTCACACTAGCATTGTTTTACCAGAGACCTATAATACATATACATGTATATTATAGGTCTCTGGTTTTACTTATATTGCAGATGCCTGGATGAAATGGGGAGGAATGAAATACTAGTGACAGACAATACCCATAATACCTGCAAAATTACCCATCTTCAGCGGGTATAGTGACAGACAATACCCATTATACATGGTGAAATTGCCCACCTTCAACAGGTACAGACAGACAATACCTATAATACCTGGAGAAATTACCCACTTTCAGCAGGTACAGACAGACAATACCCATACATCTGGTTAGACATACAATACCCATTATACCTGGAGAAATACCCACCTTCAGCAGGTACAGACAGACAATACCTATACATCTGGTTATATCTGGAGAATTACCCACCTTCAGCAGGTACAGTGACATACAATACCCATTATACCTGGAGAAATACCCACCTTCAGCAGGTACAGACAGACAATACCCATACATCTGGTTATATCTGGAGAATTACCCACCTTCAGCAGGTACAGTGACATACAATACCCATTATACCTGGAGAAATACCCACCTTCAGCAGGTACAGACAGACAATACCCATACATCTGGTTATATCTGGAGAATTACCCACCTTCAGCAGGTACAGTGACAGACAATACCCATTATACCTGATCACGATATAAATCCTAACTCGACAGAAGTCAAAAGTTACAATGAATTTTATCAAAGTTATTAGTAAATGATGCCGAAATATCTCTCTTGAAAAAATCTTCTGAACTGATTATTTAATAAACTATATTTATGCAGAAAGAATACATAAAGTGGTTCAGAATTTTGTCTCATTCACTATAGGTAAATGCACACATGAAGGGGATCAAATGACATTGATATCACCACGTTTCCTTTCATACAATATATGAACTGAATACTTAATGAATACTTACTGATCCTTTGACAATAATTTCAACTAAAACAAAAAGAAAACTTTACATTTGTTAATATTCTTTATAACTTATCACATATGTATGCTTTGAAATGCTGATATATAAAAATACACCTTTCCATTTTAATGATTACACTGAAAATCAAAAATACAGTTGAAACTTGTTAAGTCAAAGGCGACAGGACTACAGCAAATATTTCAACTTAATTCAAGATAAACACCAGCTGTTTATATTACCATTTTCGATCTTTCTTATAACAATATAAATGTACAGGTCTTATCCCTATGTTGCAACACTAATGTTAAATGTTACGATACGACTGAAAAATTACAGACCCGTCTTGAATTGCAAGGAGGTTGTTTTTCAGGTAGTAACTAATTAATACCTTTATAATTATGTCCATGGCCATTGGGGTTGTTGCATGTACCATAAATCTCTATGTTCTCTTCATCTGATAAAAAAGATATCACATCAGCGACTGAGCATATACACGTGAATAAATTTCTGCAAGGTTGTGTGAGATATATTAAGGATGAAAATTTTCTACATTTTTTTCAATTGTTGTGGGTGTGGCTAGCAAAGCAGGAGATGCTAACTCCTCCCAGACACCTGGTCTCACCTCTGATTACTGGGAGTCTATGAATGTCCACCATGGTTCATTGGTCTGGGTGCCACCAGTGATATATAGAACCTTAAACATATATATAATTTGACGAAATTGGAAAATACAAAATTAGAAGCAATAAAATTGACAAGTCTTCAAATCTATTTAAAAAACAATAGGTTTAAATTTTTAAAAATTGAATTCTCTGGCTATATATTAATAAAAAGCACACTTTATATCAATATAAAGTCTTATGATTTAAAAATCTTAGAAACGTAAGTTGTAAGATAGTAAATTGTGCTAATTTTAAGGCCTCGCATAGAAATAACTGTGGAACACATGTACTGTATCTGATACACTTGTCTAATAATTATTTTATTTTGTAACATCTTTATTATTGATTTTTCAGATAGTTATATTGTCTTCTATAAGCAAATAAACTCAACTTGCCGATCGACATCAATTTATGTCAGCTTGTCTGAATGATATAATTAATGCTATAGGGCAAATTATAGTGGAATATTTATCTGATTGTCTGTATGTTAAAGTGATAGGAATTATGTTGATAAGATGGCAAAATTCTAACCGTCCATCTGACTAATTCAAATGACGCCTTACCTAGTAAGTGACAGATATACGTCACTATCGTCAAATTAATAAGATCCTGGTTATGAAAATTCTTGTCTGACAAGTCGAAAAAAAATTGACAAGTTTACATTATCATCTGACAAGCGTTGACAAAATAGTGCCAAAATACTTATCGTAACACACGTAACATATCTAACATATTATCTCGTTATAACGACTTATATCTCGTTACTACAACATACGAGTTCTAAAGACTTATTATCTCGTTATAACGACATATTATCTCGCTATATCGACATATTATCTCGTAACTACGACATATAAAAGATGTCGTTGTTACCATATATTATCTCATTAATATGACTCGATATCTCATTATTACGACTTAATATCTCATTATTTGACTTGATATCTCGTTATTATTAAATAATACGGATGTCAACATTAAGACTTTTCTCGAAAATGAGTCGTTAAAAGGACATCCGTCATGTATCGTAATAACGAGATAGAAAGTCAAAATAACGAGACACGTCGTAACAACACCATATATAACGACATTATTATTTGCTTGTAGACACATATGGCTTCCGTAACAATCTATTGTATGGTGACATTTCACTTCAAGCCACTTTTCTACTGATTAAGTCAACATTTCAGATCTTTAAGTCGACTTGTCAACTACTTAAGGGTTGCATGTTATCTAAAGAAACATCATAACATCTGACAAGTCAACACAATTTTCTAACAAGTCGACGCCATATGGCATTCTGCATATCAGACATACGGTTGGTATAATATTAAATCAAGACAATCAAGAGTTAATAATCTTATATGAATACTAACATACCTGTGCATACGATGACTTGCACAGAAGGTTTCTGTACGACTGATATAAAGAATTGGTCTCTCCATCTTCACATAGATCTTTGCACACAATGATGACAATTTCTTGCTTTTAAAATCAATCAACTACAAAACAACCGGCCTTCACTGAAATTAGTAGTCGGAGTCGAAGTCTTTCTTTTGGTATTATCATAGACATAAAAATAATTTATTTACACGTCTATGGAATTAAGGAATAAATCTTTCTTTTTCTTTTGGTTCGATAGAGGTATACCACGAAAACCAGGACGGAAATCTGCATCATTGCGCGTAGCATACCACCATCCAACGAAAAACAAGTTAGAGTCATTCGTTTAACATTTAATTCCTGTCCAACATGTATCATATTCTCAGAAATTGGTATATTATGTCTAATATTTCTCAAAATCTGTAAACCTCTGCCGCAGTGGTGTCACCATTACGAAAACGCGGGAAATTACGTTGTCAGATATAAAAGTTTTGAATGAGATATACCACTAATTTTTATACCAGTCAAAATGCGCGTTACATGTAAAATTAAATTATTAAAAAAATTATTCTTTTTTTTTTCGTTGGATGCAGTATACAACGAAAACAATTGATGGAAAACTGCATCATTGTATTCGCCACGCCCAATACAACTTTTTCATAGAACCAATATAGTTCCGTATCACCCCTGTAAAACACTATATAACTAATATTATTATACCTCAGCTGTATTACTGTGAAGCTGATTCGTTAAAATACATCACGTGACGACATTACAAAACATCGTTTCCTCCCTAGGGATGACAAAACTTCATGTCTCCCTGGAGCACATGCCCCCATAGCGACCCTTTCTCTCCTTATCGCAAGACGTTTGGATGTCGGAGCATGTCACCCGAGACTGGTAACTTTCGATCTGGGACGAAAGGATATTCTGGATTCTTTTTCTCGCTAATTAAACTTTAATTAATGCCTGTTTACCTTGTTCTAAACATAAAACTTCTTTAATCATAATCATGATAGAGTAACGTGACGTCACAAGTAAACAGCGCCCTGTGCTATATTGGTGTGCTAGATCGAGTGATCCTACTTCAGGTGGAATTCTTCAGTTTCATATGCAAGAAAAAAACTTCTTGGATGAGATAAACCATTAATACATCGATCCACTTTCGTCCAGTGTCAAGCGCTTTAGCGCAAAATTGGACGCAAGTTTGGACAATTCGGACATTTGATTATGACGGCATAAGCATAACAATCAAAAGTCCGCTAAACATCGCTTTCTATGCTGCTGAAAAGTGGATCGGTGTATTTTTGTACATGTTTTCATTAATTTCCATCTATCTTATTCCTTATTTTAAGGAATAAAGACATTTTAATCTTCAAAGACTGAGGGGCAATAGGATATTGCCAGAAAAAAAACATATAACTGTATGCCAATGTAGATCTTTATTTAGATGTTCATTTGATATGATTTTAACGAATCGTTCGGATTTACCTCGCGTCTGGATTTACCTTCCGGACCAGTAGGGTATAAATATATGGAAGGTATTATAACAAGAATAACACGAAAACTTGTTTTAGGGGTATTTAGATCTATATTTCTAAGATCAATATTAGCATTGATTTCGTTATTCAACTTGAATACCCGATTGTGCATGCCGTTAGTGTCGGGACCTTTCGATCGGCCATCCGACGGTGATACTCAATGGCGGATCCGGTCGAGGATGCATTTTGCCAAATTTTTACCAATATATGCTCAAAATACAGGGTTTTTTGTAAAATTTTGGGTCACTGCCGGGGAATGACTTTCCACACTCTCTGGATCTGCCACTGAGACTAACTGGGGGCTCATTGCTGTGATTATGAGTGAAATGACAATAAAACGAGAAAGTTGTAATGACAAGAAATGATAGTAAGTCCTCCGAGAGAAAGTACGAATTGAAGAAGCAACAAGAAACACTCAATGTCCACAAAATTTCGGCCACTTGACCTTTATCCAGTGGAAACAAAAAATAACAACAAAAACTCTAAGTAAAATCCATTGATAAATTGATAATAAAAAATTATCATTATTATTTGAAATGCTTGTATCATGCAATGAGAAATGTTTTCAACATTTTGAGTACAAAGAATTTAGAAATTCGAATATAAACGGTCGGATCTGAGATAAAATCGTATAAATTTAATGACCGAATGAGTAGAATATGACAGCCCTGCTCTAATCACGTAAAGGTATCATCCTATGTCATGGATATTTCAATCATGTTATAAACACAACTGTACAACATTTAAAGATTTATCTGTGTGTTCTAATTTTCAATTAAAAAGAAAAGTAGACATCTGAACAAGTTGTATGACACAAATCACCAAGCACACACACCTAAAACATGATAATATTCAGATTAACACAGAAAACAAAATATTCGATGGTACTGCAGTTAAGCAGTTAAGATACCGACTTAGGACGGTCAATTAAAGTAACAAACATCACTCAATTGGTGTGGTTAACCGGTTTACGGACACTCATCTTCCTACTCATCGCAAAAGTAGCACAATCAGAGGACATGCATTTAAAACTTTATTCATAATCCGTTATATAGAGAAGATCAACAGGTCATTCAAGACGAGGGTATAAAAATTTCCATACGAAACTTTTTATGGAATGATATACTAATAGCAAAAATACTAGTATGTTAGGCGACATCACCATAAATAAACTGTCCTCTGTCCGTCTGTAAGCGAGCTCAGATCTTTGATCCATAGGAGTCCCGACAAACAGAGGGGACGAGGATCAGGACCTTGTCTCCTCCGAAAAGGTTTGAACAAGGTCCGTCATAGAGTAACCGCTGCCCTTTAGTGTGTCATGTTCAAGTAATTTTAAGTCTGTATAAACCCGTAGAGGGGCCCTAGACAAGACCCATGGTCTTTGCGATGATCTCGGAGTCATACTGTCGAAGGCGTTCAATTAATATAGAACCCCTTAATTATCGGAACCTTTGACCCTCCTTAATTTATACACTAGATCACCATAGAAATGGGGATGAGAGATTCCGTTGGATGCGTATTGTTGAAAAGTTACATTTCCGGAAGTAAACAAAGAAGAAGTACCAAAGGGTTAACCATATCTTATAGTCCATGGAATAAATAGACAATATTGTGTATAGTGTCATATTCAGACAAATGCGAACGAACCGCAATTTAATCGAGGTCAGACCAGGTGTCCAGGAGGAGTAAGCATCCCCTGGTTGCATACAACACCCGTCGCAAAAGTCTTGCAACAATTTCTTGAGTGGAGGAAATAAAAACATAAATATGCACATATGAGCACATGAAGGAGACAAAAACACGAAGTCAAATTATCCTATTCACGGTATGGAATGCTATTGAACTGAAAATTCGGCGTCGGAATTGCAAGTGAACAAATGTCTGTATATATACATATTATGCCAAATCAAGTATGGTAAAAAAAAGATGGTTAGTTTGTATGGAAAGATCTCAAAATATTTGTTAACATTCTCGAAAGAGGGATCTCAAATTGCACCAGATCCCTATATCGACCATAGAACTTCCTCAGTGACAATTTCAAACGTTCCTGTGAGAGTAGTTTCGTGGCAAGAAGTCTCGCTCTCATGACGAAATCTTCGCATTTAGAGCATGCCCTGGCATAGCGTTTAAGTTGTGAAATGAAGACGCCATATGCGAGAGAGGAAGGTATATTACTACTCAGGAAAGGGAAGTTAGTAATAATAAAATTGAAATCGTTGCGTTTGTCATAAAGAGAAGTTACTAATGAACCATCGTCTTTAATGTCATAAGTAATGGATAGGAGTATATCGAGATATGAAGCAGATGATGCGCTTTCAGTTATATCTTTTATCTTGAGTACCTTTGGATATATGATTTGAGGTGAAGTTTAAATACAAGGTTGTTAACTGACTAAATGTCATCGATGCATCTGTGTGAAGCTTAACCGAAATGCTTATTGCCTTTGGAGAGCAGAGTCTGTATGAATTTTGATTCGTATGTGTACAAAAATATAGGTGTTTTTTCGTTAAAGAAGGCGTTTCGAATAATTGATGTTATTTTGTTCTTCCGTTTTATGATGAGTAATGATTGTATAAAAAGTTGAAATGTCAAAAGACTTGATGCTAGTGACATTATCAAAAATAGGAGATTTTAAGTGTTCTAAAAGTTCCTTTGAATTCTTTAGGATCCACATCTGATTGATTCCGCTTCTCGAGTAAGCAGTAGAGCAGTATTTTTTAAGACCATGTTTGATTTCTGTTAGAATTTTCAGTAGTAATATATATTGAAAGAGGCTTAGAGGAACACTTAGAAGATCCAGCTATATGTATGAATCGATGCTTATATGGAGTTTTATGCATCTTTGGAATCCAAAAAAAGGTAGGTAGCTTGAGATCAAATCCATTTGTAGTAATAATGAATGAACTGGAAACTGACTTGTGGTGATCCAATACCTCAGAAGGAGACAAATTTGTAACTGTGTAAGTAGGATTACCAGATGTTGAATGAAGATCAAGCTTTTCTACAGGATATGCTTTACAGATAAATGTGTAATTGTTAGCTGTAGATAAAATATTTTAATAAGATCTGTAAAATTTCACAAGTTTTTCGAAGTTTATGATATCTATAACCCTGAGTTAGAAGTTTGTGAGTGATTTGAACATTTTTTGTTTGAAAATCCAAAATGTTATATATGAAATTTACAGTAGGAAATCCATATTATCATATATGTTTGTATGGGTATTGTTTTTATTAATTTTAATATTTAAGCCCAAGAAAGGCGTTTCCTTATAAGAAGTATTGGCTGCGTTTAATGCAATCTTATTGAAACGCGACTTGTACTTCGTTCCTCTACGCTACTCTCCATGTACAAGATCTTACAACTGCCGATTCGAGGTCATCTCAGGATGACCTTTCAGTGCAGCCAGTCAGAATTTGAGTTAGAGATCTTTCGGTATTGTTTGTATGTAATATAATACCGAAAGATCTCTAACTCCATTTCTGATTGGCTGATCTGAAAGGTCATCCTGAGATGACCTCGAATTGGCAGTTGTAAGATCTTGTACATGGAGAGTAGCGTAGAGGAGCGAAATACATGTCGCATTTTAATAAGATTGTGTTTAATGCAAGTTATAGGTGAATAAATGTCAGTCATATATTTTTCAAGTTTAGGGTTATCGATTACTAAAATATCTTCGAGATATCTAGAGGTGTCATTGAACTTAATATCAGGAAGTTCGAAACGTTTCGAGGTTTGCATGAAGTCCTTCTCATAGCAATATAGAAATAAATCTGCTATAAGAAGAGCGCTGTCAATGCTCATAGGAATTCCAATAATCAGTTAATAAATCTAGCCATTGAAATGCACATAAATATTTTCCCATGGATGTAGGAACATGGGCGTTAACCAATATCGTTTGTGTTTTCTATTAATAGTATGTCCACAGACGTGAAGGAATATTGTGTGCCATGCGCGAATCCAAAGGGGTGGATCGGGGGTCTGGACTACCCTGAGATTCAGCGAAAATAATTTTTGTTATTTTTCGAGGTACAACAAATGATTTTACACACCAAAACAAGGTTGGACCCTTCACGAAAAAAAATCATTAGGGTGGACCCTTCTCGACAAAATTTCTAGATCCGCGCCTGTACATAATAACAGGATGTAAGTATCTACATGTAGTTGCCAAAATAAGTCATTTTCAGATTCAGATTCTTTATTTCTCATATACCAGTGAATACAATGGTATTGAGACAAACATATATACAAATATATTCAATATCAATTATATAAAGTGTTCAGACATACGAATACATGAAAACAAACACAAATACAAACATACATATACATATGTACATGCACATATATACACGCATACAAATGTCTATTTAAGTTTCAGATACAGCAACAGTAAATGCATCAGGTTGGGGGAGCTACGCTCTGGAAAATAAGTTTGATAAAATTACAGAGTTTTCGAAGAACAATGACGTCACTTGATTGCATTAAGAATTTTAGATTTAATGAATTGGATAAATCATCTGATGTCTTTCAATAAAGCGGTATCTATTATGTAAAAAATATTGACAGGTAAATAGATAATGGAATTCATCACCAGTTTCATTTAAGTTACATAAGAAACATTTGCGTTACATAAGAAACATTTGCGACAGTGCCTTCCAATTCCATGCCATCTACCAGAGCATCTGCCAGTTCAATTGGAAGACGGTGATTTTATGTATGGAATTTACAGAAAGTAATACGATTTTTATCATCAAGAATATCTTAGTAGTTTTCAAAACACAAATTGTCTTTATACGTACGATAAAATAAACCTTTAGGAGAGTTGAAAGCATCACTTCTCCACGCCTGTTGAAACTGATCTTTCAATCTTTGTCTAATTAATAAATTAATCCATTTACAATTAAAACTATTATCAGCATTCTCCAAAAAGATATTAGTGTAACCACATGAATTAAGAATATTTTTGATATATGACAACCATTCTGATTGACTCTCGTTTCAGTGGTTCAAAGCTAAGTTTAAGTTATCGACGAAGCATTGTTTTAACAATAGATACTTATAAAATTCAGGGGATTCATTTAAATTTTACACTATAACAAGTGAAACATTTTGTTTTACGGTTAAAATGTCGTAATTTTTCTGCAGTTCCTCATTTTAGAAAGATTGATTGATTGATTGATTTTTGTTTTACGTCACTCCACGAATATTTCACGTATATGGTGACGGCATCTTCCTGATGCGGGGCATACAAATTTTGACCTTTGCAACGGACCCACCCGAAGCAGTGAGGAATCTTTAACGTGCCATGCATACCACGACACGTTTTTACTGTCGCATCCAAAAGACATGACACCGGCATGACCAGAACGGGACTCGAACCCCGGCCTCCCGATCAGGAGTCCGACACGATACCACTGGGCCACGCCGGCTTTATTTTAGAAAGAAAAAAGAGGAGTTACTGGCTCATTTATGTGGCAGAAGTCACCATGGAGCTCTGCAGACAGTTGTTACTATTGGATAAGGCATTGCTCACAGAACAAACAACCGCATAAACAACATCACAGGTATAAGTGTCCCATGCTCTTGCTAGCTATAGGCGGAATCGAACCCAACCCAGGACCTGCAGCTAAATTTCCGTGTGGAACATGCAGCAAAGCCTGTAGATGGAACCAGAAGGCAGTTGCATGTGACAGCTGTTACCAGTGGTACCACACATCGTGCATGGGAATCTCTACATCTATGTATGACAGACTTTCAGATACTTCCGTATCATGGATATGTACCAATTGTGAGACCCCAAACCACTCAGCAATCCTGTATGACACAACCATATCCGTTTCAAATTCGTTTGACCAACTATCGAGCCTTATGAAACACCAAGATGACACCACAAACAACAGTGCCATATTAGACTCATCCTTCGGAGACCCCCCAGCAACGTCATCCCCTAAGAAACAGCGGCAACAGGAACGACAGAAGCTAGATGAGAAACTGAGAGTGATTATCATCAACTTCCAGAGTATAAGGAACAAGGCACCAGATTTACAATCGCTAATCGACTCAACCCAACCAGATATCATCATTGGCACGGAGACATGGCTAGGACCTGACGTGAACTCATCAGAGGTCATCCCTGTGGAATATGAAGTGTTCAGAAGAGACAGGCGGGACGATCCCCACGGTGGAGTACTGTTAGCTACCAAACGTTCCATGGTAAGCTTTACAGCCCTGACTAGAGAAAACTGTGAATTCATCAGCGTCAAAGTGAAGCTTAGACATGGAAAGTCGGTCTTGATATCAGCAGCCTACAGACCACCAAACAGAACAAATGAGGAGTATACCCAGGCGCTAGTGACAGACATCACAGCAGTCAGATCTGACCACAAATCAGCCTACTTTCTACTTGGAGGAGATTTCAACCTACCTGACATCGACTGGGAGTCTGGTACCATCAAAAGTCGAAATGTCCCGAGACAGGTGAATGATGCATATCTCAATTTACGAGATGATCTAGCCATAGAGCAAGTAGTGACCTTCCCTACCAGAGGCAGCAATATCCTTGACCTCCTCTTCACATCACATCCATCCTTGATCGACAGATGCAAAGCCCTACCAGCGATTGGGAAAAGTGATCATGATATCGTGATGATAGATCTCTCTCTTCATACATACCATCAGCAGTCATGCCCCCGAAAAATAATACTGTGGGACAAAGCAAATAGAGAGGTGGTCAGTCAGCATATAACAACAGCAGTGAACAACATCATGGCAAAAGAATACACAACAGCCAACGACATATGGACCGACTTCAGAGGATCCATATCAACGATAGTAGAAGACGTCATTCCCACCAAGATCAGTAGGAGCCGATATTCAAATCCATGGATGACAACTAGGGTCAAACGCCTACTACGTCAATGCCAGAAATCCTTCAGGAAAGCACGGCACACAAAGAACCCTAAGGACCAGGCCCGATATCGACAACTAAAGGCAGCAGCACAGAGGGAAATGAGGTCAGCTCATGATGAGTTCATAGACCAAACAGTATGTGGAGAGATGCAGAACAACAGCAAGAGATTCTGGTCATACCTGAAGAGCAAACGTCAGGACTCACAAGGAGTAGCCCCACTGAGTAAGACAGATGGACTCCTGTACAGTAATACTGAATCCAAAGCGGAAATACTCAATCAACAATATCATTCCGTATACACGAGGGAGGATATCACATGGATGCCAAACAAAGGTGCAAGTCCTTATCCAGCGATGCCTTCAATCCAAGTCAGCCAAGCAGGAGTTCACAAGTTACTCAGGAACATCAACTCCCACAAAGCAACAGGACCAGATGGAATCCAAGCCAGACTTCTACATGAGTATGCAGACCAAATAGCTCCAGCATTGACCAAAATCTTCCAGATCTCATTGGATTCAGGCACCATCCCAGACGACTGGAGATCAGCTTCTATTGTTCCAGTGTACAAGAAAGGTGATAAGCATCAGGCCTCCAACTACAGACCAGTCTCCATGACCTCCATCTCCTGTAAATTACTGAAACACATCATCCACAGCCAGGTAATGGACCACTTCGACCAGCACTCTATCCTCAGCAACAGTCAACACGGCTTCAGATCCAAGCGTTCCTGTGAAACTCAGCTAGCCATCACCATAGACAATATTGCCCGCACTTTAGACCAGGGGGGGCAAGTCGACATTGTTCTGCTAGACTTCTCGAAAGCATTTGACAAGGTGCCACATAAGAGATTGCTACATAAGCTGCAGTTCTATGGTGTACGAGAAAACACTCTGCTATGGATTAAGGACTTCCTGAACAACAGACAACAACAAGTTCTTCTAGACGGCCATGCCTCATCTAGTGCAGATGTCCTATTAGGAGTACCACAGGGAACAGTACTTGGCCCGCTGCTCTTCCTCACATTCATCAATGACCTCCCAGAAGCCACCAAGTCAGAAACCAGGTTGTTCGCAGATGATTGTTTACTGTACCGCCCGATCAACAACACAGAGGACAGCAACAGGCTACAGCAAGACCTTACAGCACTTCAGAAGTGGGAAGAAGAGTGGCAGATGTCCTTACATCCGAAGAAGTGCGTGGTCATACAGGTCTCATCAAAGCGGAAAACAATCAGTGCAGACTACAGACTACACAGCCATAAGTTAGAAGTAGTGGACTCGAGCAAGTACCTGGGAGTTACAATCAGCATCAATATGAAGTGGAACAAGCACATTGATGCCATCACAGCGAAAGCCAATAGGACTCAAGGCTTCCTGAAGCGAAATCTCCGAGGTTGCAGATCAGCACGGGTTAGAGCCTATGAAGCCATTGTACGTCCAACGCTGGAGTACGCTGCCTCCATATGGGACCCTCACACTAGCGGACAGATCAACCAGATAGAGAAAGTCCAACGTAGAGCGGCACGATTCGCTACGAGGAACTACTGGGATAGGAAAGCAGGCAGTGTCACCAACATGGTCAACTCCCTGGGATGGGAACCACTACAGATCAGAAGAGTAAAGATCCGCCTTCTGTTGCTATTCAAGATCCAGTACAATCTAGTGGCCATTCCAGCAGAACAATACCTAATCCAGACAGATACCAGGACAAGGGGACAACATACCTTTCGCGTCCCAACA